>JAHTLZ010000280.1:1409256-1433647 GCA_023846285.1 Phrynocephalus versicolor | reverse complement strand
CACACACACACACACACACACACACACACACACACACACACACACACACACGTAACAAAACAGGATTTTGCCTTTTGAGTCTGTATTCCTGTAACTACTGACGTAATTTAAAAGCCACTGTTACACTACAAAAAGGGAGTGCGGTCCATTTTCGAGCTCGAGCTGCAATTTAATGTATTTCTATTTTCCTTGTTGGAAGGAAAATAAATTAATGGTCACTCTGTGAACCAGGTGTCTGACTGTGAAGCCAAGCTCATTTTGTTGTTTATTGCGTTAGCTAAAAGCCGGTCACAATGGGTGAAGTTGCAAATATAATCAGGTAAAATCAATTAAGGCCAGTTTGATTTCCCCACAATGTTTCCTAAGAGATGCCCCAGCCTGTATAGTCTTGGGCAAACTGCACAGTCCCAGGGCACCCCCAGAAAAAAAAGAGAGTAGTAAACCACTATTTATTTATTTATTTATTTATTTATTTATTTATTTATTTATTTATTTATTTATTTACCTCCCTCCCATCTTCCAAAGGAACTTCGGGAGGTTCACTACAGTTATAATACAACAACAACAGAATCAGCATGAAAAATAATAAAAAAAAATCAGCAAAGATGGCGGCTAACATTTCACAGGGAAAAAAACTAGAAAAAATACTACACACACTAAAGGTCACCAAATGCCTCTCTAAAAAGCAAGGTCTTAAGAGCTTTTTTGAACACCAGCAGGGACGGTGCTAGGCACAGCTCACTTGGCAGATGGATCCAGAGCGAGGGGCCAGCCACCAAGAAGGCTCGCTTTTAAGTAACCGATTTCCTAGCCTCCCTGGGGTGGCCACTGAAGTGAGATTGCCTGCAACATTTTGGTGGGACAGGCCTCGGTTGACCTCTGGGAGATCCTCTCTGCCAGGTATTCAGGTCCCAAACCATGGAGGATTTGGGGACCAGTATCAAAACCAGGATCTTGAACCTTATTTGGGATGCAATGGGCAGCCAATGCAAGCGAGCCAGAAGTGGGGTGATACGGTCCTATCTACTTCTGAGTAATCTATGCCTTTAAAAAAAAAACCTAGAAAGGGTTGCCATGAGTCAGAATTGACTTGATAGCGTGTCGCTGTTATTACAACCAGTAAATTTACAACACATTATTTCCATGTTAGGGGAATCAATTTTAAATTCTTCCACACAATGCTGTCTGTAAGAGATCAAAGCTAGAAATTAAAACAAATCAAATCATCAAGCGCTTTGCCTCGGAGGCATCTTCGTTGCTGCCGCCACTGGGGCAAAGGCATTTCCATGACTCTTGAACATTGCACGTACTATATTACACTTTATCATTCCTTCACCACAGGGAAAACAAGAGAACTAGCAAACAGAGCAAATACACCCCTGGCCCCCATATCCTGATGTAAATAAATCACGCTGTATTGATTGGGCTGTATCTGGTTGCTCTTTCTACAAGCTGCCATCAAACCGCACTGGTTTCAAATGGAGGGTCCCTCCCCTCCCTTGACCACCGATCAGGGCTGAGTTGTCTTGTAACTGTCACATAGTCCTTCATTTGGCAGTGATGGGGCTACTGTTAACAAAGGCCTTCTCTCAAGGTCATTTAACTTCCCTCCATTTGACGGATTCACAATATGCATATTTTAACTGTAGAAAACTGATTTAGTAGAAATGGGACAATTGCCTGGTCTTTTACTCAGTTTCCTGTGAGTTCGGTCTTGGTTCCTCCCTTAATGGTGCAATGTGACTTGGAATTGAGTCCTCCACTTTGGGAATGTAAATCTTTCCTTGGCTCAGCAAAAGTTTTCTCGTCACCTTGCAAGAGGGTGCTATAGCCCCAGAACAGTGGGCTCTGATTTTGTGCAAATTGCGCACCTTGAGCAAATGCGGTTACTTCTGTCATATGCACAAACTGAGGAAAATGAAAATCATGGTAAACTTTGGGTGTGGTGTTATAAAAGATCAGATGCAGTGAATGGTTTGCTTGCTTGTTTTAAATGTCAGACCAGCCAATTTGTGCTTTGTGGGGGTGTTTGTGTGTACTTTGTTTCCAAAAGAGAAAGAGTGCTAATTTTGGGTCACGGGGCATTTTGTGCAAATTTTTGAAAGACAGACAGAAGTTGTTTTGAGTTTTTCAGGCTGTTTGGCTGTGCTCTGGAAGTTTTTCTTCCTGATGTTTCACCAGACTCTGTGGTTGACATCTTCAGAGGGCAAGAAGCTCAGGGAACTAGGAGCACAGAGAGAACTCCCACTACCCTGAGCACAGAGAGAACTCCCAGTTCCCTGAGCTCCTTGCCCACTGAAGATGACAGTCATAGAATCTGGTGAAAAACTTCCAGAACACAGCCAAACTCACAAAAGCTATCAGATCCCGGCCATGAAAGGCTTTGAGAATATGCAGAAAGAAGTATTTCTTGAACAGCTGTCACTGTGGAGGTAAGGAAGAACATTACTTGTTGAGATTTCTTGCCATGTTGAAACCACCTATATTCTCAAGAATGAAGGACTTAGTATTCTTCACATCCCTGTTTAATACTTGCACAACAATTTAAGTATTGAAGAAGTATAATCTTAAAATATTATGTGTGAAAGACACATGCCTTATCAGTAGGTAATTTTGATGTGCCAATGAAAAACCTACCAGGTTTAATTATTTTTATTATATACTCATTTTAAAGCAAAGGAAAGGACTGGTTTCTGTCCCCCCCCTTTATTGTCACTTTGCAATTGTTCCTCAGCTGATCTATGACAACTGCGTGGGAGTTGTATGTCAGGAGTAAATTAAAGCTTTTGGAGTAAAACTTGTTCCTCATTTGCTATATACATTGACATGAAAATATATTGATATATTAAGACTCTGTATTTCCTCCCCTGTGGATAATTAAAAAGCTCCACATTACAGTGGACTAGGCATAAAATCTTATTGCGGATCTCACTTGTTGGTAAACCAGTGGGGATTTAAATGTTAATTTCTGGCCATTTTATTTTAAAAATAAATCAAAAGTCTTCCCCATGAATGTTTGTCTATTTATTTTATTCGCTGTAGTTCTCTTGCCTCTTTCTCCAGGCGACAATGTTGAAGTTTCAACTTATCATTAAATAGGAGATATCTACTATATGACCAGCAGGCTTTTGACTTAATCAAGCACATGTTTACCTATTAGGCAGCCTTACCAGAATTCCCATATTCATAAGCTAGTGACTTTTGTTTGATTTCTTCTGATCTAAACAAAACTAAATATGCCTAAGTCAGTTAGTGTGTTATAGTGGATACATCCCAGAAACAGGACTCGGGAGATCTGGTTGCAAATCCCTTTGTGGCCATGGAAACTCCCCAGGGAGTGGAAATAGTGAAACATTCCCTATACGCCTCACATATCTTAAAACTCTGTTAGGGCTGCCAGGATCTGGAAGTGACTTGATGACACTGTACAATAACAAATAAAAGTTTCAGAGTGGGTAGCCGTGTTAATCTTTTCAAGAATTTCAAGCAAAACTCAAAGAAACACAAAACAAAACAAAACAAAACAAAACAAAAGACACAAAACACAAACTCGTCTCCGACTTCAAGTTGTGCTGTTGTTCGTTGGAAGACACAAAACATGTGGCACCTTAAGGATTAACTTTCATATTTTAATTTCACGTTTCATGGACACGTCCACTTCTTCAGACTATATCTGCTGCTATCTGTCTGAAGAAGCGGACATGTCCACGAAACGTTACATTAAAATATGAAAGTTAGTCTTTAAGATGCCACATGTTTTGCATCTTTTGTTTTATTTTGTTTTTCTCTTATTTTTGCCCGAATAACAAATAAACTTGAACACAATGGCTGGGTTTCAAAGGACCTTGAAAAGCTTTCCACGGTTTCCAACTTCACGTGGCCTTAGATGTTATCAAATCTCACACGAGTTTTGGCGTCCCTGGTAGGACATGGCCTGACACTACACAAAAGGTGTCAGCTGGAAACAATTCTGGAAAACATTAGAAGAATGTTGCTAGATCAAGCCAAAGTTCTACCTAGTCAAACATTTGTTCCATGTTAGAGCAGTATGGCAGTGGAACCAATGACCTCGAAAGGTGTGGTGAGTGTTCCAGCACTGGAACCACTTGGGAAATTTGAACAGCCACCTGGCAGATCTCCTTTGAGTTGTCTTCCTGCATGGGGCAAGGGGTTGGACTTAATGGCCTTGTAGGTCCCCTCCAACTTCAGGACTCTATGATCCCTCCCACGGCCAAGAAGACGTCCATGAGAGGCCCACAGGCAGGAAATGAGCACACTTTGAACAGCGTGCAGAAGCAGAAGAGATAATCTGAGAACATGAAGACTGGGAAATTCAGAATCATCCTCTTGGTTAATACTGTATAGATGGTGCCATATTGAATCATTGAAGATCCAGTTTTTTTATCTTATTAAATTAGAACAGTGGTTCTCAACCTTCCTAATGCCGCAACCCTTTAATACACTTCTTCATGTTGTGGTGACCCCTTGCCCTTCTTGGAAGAGGCCACAAGCCTCATTTGGCAGGCCACTGCCACAGGTGCCTTAGAGAACTTCCCTCTACATGGGCACCCTCAGCCAATCGCAGCCTCTGGTGCCATTGACTGACATCCCCTCCAACCTATCAAGCTGTAACTCACTCTTCCCCTCCTTCCCCTCCATCTACCTCTAGACCCAAGCTGTTTGTGCCTTTTTCTTTACTGGCTCATGGTGACCCCCGTGAAATGGTTGTTCAACCCCCAAAGGGGTCCCAACCCCCATGTTGGGAACCACTGAATTAGATTAATTGCTTAGTAGGAAAAAATATAATAAACCAAATAGTAATTTATTAACGGCTGGGAGAATTTTTATTGCCTGTGGTTGGAGAGGGAGCATCGCCTCATATACCCTGGACTGTGGACAAAGAATATGGGGTCATGTTCTAATGGTTCCTAGGGGCTGCGTTGCTCACTTAGTCCATTGTCCAAAACCCCTCCAAAAATGTGTCTTAGAGCAACTAAATGGCTAGCTAATTTTATTGGGCCTGAGCATTTTGGACTGCCATCCACAAAAATCTTTATCAAGTAAAACAACTGTAGTTAGTTTTTAAGATGCCATGGGAATTTTTGTTGTTCTTATGCAATATTCAAGTGAACCCAGAATTCCATCTAACATCACACCACATTAATATTCATTAACATAGCTTGGGTGCATTGGAACAAAATTGTTTTCCTAAGGTCTCATCCAGAAGGCTAGGTGTTCCATCTGTTGTTAATAATTGCATGCCATCAAGTCAATTCTGACCTATGGTGATCCTTTCCAGGGTGTTTAAGGTAGAGAATATTTCAGAGGTGGTTGACTATTGCCTTCTTCTGAAGTTGTCCCGGGATAGGGTGACTCTACTCACAGGCAATACTGTGTGAATCAAACTGCCAACCTCTGCTCCACAGTCAAGTCACTAACTCAATGAGCTGTCTGTCTGCTGTTACCTGATACTGTTAATGCAAGATGCTAGAAATATAAAGTTTGGGGATACTTGGCTCAGCCTTGGGTACATGGGAGAAGGATCATGGAATTGTTGTGAAATGCAAGATGACTAAGAGCCAACCAGCCAAGGATCTTGTAGTTCCTTAAAGGCTAACCCATTTATTGGACAGCTGCTTTTGGGGAGCATAACTCGCTTTTCCAGATCCACCGAATTTTGCCAAAATTCGCTCTTGCATTCTCTACATGATTGAGTGTGCAATGCAGCAGACGAGGAAGGCAAAATGTACATGCCTTGCTCATTATTTTAACAGTGGTCATTCACAGACAGTGGTTTGGAGGTGACATGGATATTAGAGCAGGTAGCACCTTATGGGAAAAGGCGGAAGGCTGGCTGATTCTGAGAGCTATATGCCCAAAAAGTGAATTTTCTGAGCTCTAGTCTAGGCTATCTGAAAAGACACTCCAGCCTGGATAATAATGGAATTCAGCATCATGATATCTGCCATTAAATGAGAAAGAAAGTTGTCAGACCGTATTATAATTAATGAAGGATAAACCCCTCCATCCTTTTCTCAGAACGGTTCAGATTAGAAATGATAGCATTACTGTACATGAAAAGCTTCCATATTGTTTATGGAGATGGCGAGTAAGGGACTTCCGCCCTCGAGGTAGCTAACACAAAGCATTATCTGATTTATTCAGCAATCTATATAAATCTGCTTTTATGTTTTATTTGATTCCAGCCATTAGCCTGTGCTAGGAAGTAATGCTAAAATATACATCATATCAGCAGTTCAGCATACTATATCACATTAATCTACATAAATCTATACCTGTTTGCAGGTCCTGTTTCAGGCTAACCTCACAGCACAGAAAAGAGAGAGAAAGAGAAAGAGAGATTACAGTAATTCTGCTTGTGGTTTTTCTAGGAAAGACAAGGGTATTTTTTTCCATAGCCATTGGCAGGAATACAAATGTTCTCAGCTTCAAAAAATGTTATGTTTAAATTAACGGCATCATCATTAACATGGTTTTATGTTTCCAATTTCAGAACAAGGAATTGCGTATTACAACTAGTATTTCCTTTGTTTGATTGATTTCAAGTTAGAGACTTGGAACGGGAAATCATTTGGAACAGAACACACGATTTAGAAACTGGGCTGCTTATGGAAGCTTAAGCGCCCTCATATTGACCAAATTGCAAAATAAAATAAAATAAAAATAGGAGGAAAGTTAATGCCACTCTCAAAAGTTAATGGAGACCAGCTGCCAATATTTGGGGCTTTTCTTTTCTTTTCTTTTCTTTTTCAAATTAAATTCTGTGATTCTTTCTTTCTTTCTTTTTCCTTCCTTCCTTCCTTCCTTCCTTCCTTCCTTCCTTCCTTCTTTCCTTCCTTCCTTCCTTCCTTCCTTCTGGGTTTACTGTTACTTGCTGTATGGAAACCTGGACCAAAATTTTATTTAGATTCTGCAATCAAAAATTCCTCTATCAGTTACTTAATGGCAGACAAAAATCTGGAAGTTGAGTCATGGCAACCGGACTTCTTTTTCTTGGATGATGGAGAATCTTCACAGACATACAGCACACAAGAAGCAAATCAGTGTAATACCAGAGAACCACCCAAATATCTGACTGGCCCAACATCTTGTTTACCCTGTGGCTCTCCTGTCACATAGAATAAATCCTGCAACTAAATCATTTTACTTTTTTAAAAAAATATATATTAAATCTCATTTTTAAACCCAAAAGACTCTTAGGGTGGCTTACATAAGTTCAAGAACAAGCAAGATGGATCCTTCATAAAGAGTTTATTTTCAACCAATGAAGCCATTATTGTCTTCATTTCGAGTGGTTTTTCTTTTAAAAAAATCACCATCTCTCACAGGGACCTGCTTAGCTGCTGGCCATACAAGAACAGGATGTTGGGAATTGAAGTCAAAATCTTCTCACCCTGTGAACAGTCCTTAGTGTACTCCCTATGCTGGGGAAAATCTTTGGATGGAACCAGGGATTATAGAGCTGTCCCCTTGGGGCAGAGGACAGTACCCCAGCTTCCTGCATGGGTAAGACCTTTGGGAATCATTGAACCTCTCTATCTGAGCGGGGAGGCCCCGGATGGAAGGAAATGAATCCCATAACTAAAGCCCATATACTCAGGAAGCCTGTGAGAGGGGGTTGCAGGACAAACAAGCTGCCTGTGATCACTCAGATATAGCTTTCCTACCCCAGCTATGTGACCTCCAGAGTTTCCTCCCTCCGTCCTATTGCACTCGCCCCACCAATGCAATTCATACATGACTGAAGACCATCCTTCCTCTGTCTTCCTCGGTCCTATTGTCAATGTTTCACTCCACCCCTTGTGATGCTTGGTTATTGCAACTCATAAAAAGCCATGGGCCCAGGCTAGCAGAGGGAGAGCGGCATGAGACTTGGAATGCTTGAACCCACCAATGTGTCGTGTGTGTAGTTAACCCTACAAGGGATGATGGCAAGCCGAGTCAAGGCAAGTAGGGAGGCCCAAAGGGACTCAAGAATGTAACTCAGTCAAGTCTCAAGTCCTCCTTAAAACCCCCATGTCAAGTCCAAGTCAAGTCCCCAGCGCAACTTAAGTCCAACATGAGTCCCATGGTTTGAATTCCAGTCCTTGGATAGAAGTGGAGAAGGTGAAAAACACCAAACCTTGCTACCTCCCCTACCTCTCCCACTCTCTATAGTGTTTTAGGATTATCAAAAAGGGGATTGAAAATAAAACAGCCAACATTATAATGCCATTACACAAAATGATAGTAAGGCTGCACCAGGAGTATTGTGTACAATTCTGGTCACCACATCTCAAAAAAGACATAGTGGAACTGGAAAAGGTGCAGAAGAGAGCGACTAAAATGATTACTGGGCTGGGGGATCTCCCTTATGAGGAAATGATAAAACATATGGGGCTCTTTAGTCTGGAAAAAGGGCTCCTGAGGGGGGGATATAATTGAGACATACAAAATAATGCAAAGCATGAGTAAAGTGGATAGATGGATGCTCTTCTTCTTTTCACAAAACACCAGAACTAGGGGACATCCACTCAAATTGAGGGCTGGGAGAGTAAGAATAGACAAAAGAAAATATTATTTCACCCAGCATGTTGTTAGTCTGTGGATCTCCCTGCCACAGGATGTGGTGATGGCATCTGGCCTGGATGCCTTCAAAAGGGGATTGGACAGATTCCTGGAGGAAAATTTCATCACAGGTTACAAACCATGATGGAGATGTGTTATCTCCAGGCTTAAAACCAGGGTACTTCAAGGGCCAGATGCAGGGGAGTGGTATCAGGAGACAGATATCTAGTTTCATCTGCTCCCAGATGCATCTGGTGGGGCCACTGTGAGATACAGGAAGCTGGACTAGATGGGCCTTTGGCCTGATCCAGCATGGCTCTTCTTATGTTCTTATGACACACTTTTCTTTTCCTCTTGTGCTTAACCATTTTCTTCCCTTCCTATCCTTTTCAGATTCCCACAAAGAATGCACGAAAGATACGCTGGCTTGGCCTGCTGTGAGGAATGCCTCTACATCTCATTACAGATGATGACAGGCAATAAGCTGGAACGCTTTCCTTGCCTGGCCTGGGGTAAGGAGGGGAGGGTGAAAGGAAGCCAAACTTGAACCTGGACTTCTCAGTGGTGGTTTACTGGCATTTTTATAGCATTGTTCCATTGGGAAAAAAGGCCTCTGTCATTATTTTCTGGGCTATATTTCAACCTCAGGTCACCAGGGTTCAGAGAACAGTCAATTAATCAACTGGTTACCTGGAGCATTGAAAATAAAAAATAAAACCCTCCTGGTAGCTATTTCCCATTCTGTGTAACAAGGGGAAAAGAAATGAAAGGAAGGCATGATGGAGGGAAGGATCTGTCTCAATCTCAGGCCAGTCTGGAGGAAGCCTTCATTAGCCACTTTCTAATTGTGTAATTATTTTGTCTCTCCCAAGGCACTCGAGGCAGCTTTGCTGTTGAAAGCCACGGCTTGCGACCGAGCAGACATTTTCAAGAAAGCCAAAGAGACGGAAAGAAGTGGAAATGAGCAAATCCTGGAACTAATTGCATGAGATAGTTCTGGATACCAGAAGGGAACCGGAGTGGGTTGCAGCTTGGGTCAGAGCTTTCATGCAACTATTTGCAAATAGCCAGTTACTGGCAGGAGTGCAAATCCTTGTTTGTCTCCTCCTCATTCATCAGATCAAGGAACTGAACCCTTATTTTTTTCATGCTGGGAATGGCAAGGAGAGAACTCTTGCTTGTTGTTGGCAGAAGGTCTTGTGTCCAGCAAGACTGTTCTGATGCTCTCAACTCAAACAAGCCTGGGGAGTGATCATACTGACAAAGGGCCCATCTAATTGTGCGAGTAGCGTGTTGTCAGCCTCCTATGTTCAGGGCTGCAACTATGTTCCCTAGGCGTGACTCCACCCTAGCCAAAATGACAAAATAGTATTTGTACTAGTGGTGTATTGCTGCAGTATAATGATTATTTGTATTTTGTACTATTTTGTATCAGAATCCATGTGTCCCACTGAGGACACCAGCTGCACTTGTGGACCTATCAATATTGGTCTAAATGTTTAGGTATTTTTAGGATGCATTTAAAATTGTCTGATTTTGACTGTCTTGCACAAATTCTCTCTCTCTCTCTCTCTCTGAATATTGTGTTATTGCGTTGTAAACTACGCAGAGTGATCCTTGACTAAAAGGGCGATATATTATTTGAGTCAATAACTAGTTGACTGCTATATTTGTTGATTTTTTTTAAAGAAAGCTTTTGTTTCTGATAATTCCCCACAGAAATTTTCCTCGGACAGTGTCTAGTACAGTTACAGAGGGGGAGGGATGTGTGATGATTGATCCAGCAGATTGTAATAGCTGTTTGAACCATTCCCATTCATCATTTAAATGCACATTCAATGAGCTCTAATCTACAAATTTGTCACATTTGGAAACCATTATACTTTAATGGATTTATTGTGTTTGTTTTGTGGCTTCTTAAAATATGATACATGAACTCTGACAGGCTCATGGCATGTTTCATAATTTGTATTACTTAAAAAAATTCTGGGTGTAATGTGGAATTACAGCTGTAAGCAAACATCATGCTATGTTACAATTATTATGAGAATGTAATTCCATGGTATTAACATTGACTTTGTAAACAGGCACATGATTGGAGGGGGAGACATCAAATTTAATTTAAGTCATCCAAGTAAATATAGATATAGTCAGAACATATGCCTATAACATAAAGAGAAGGATCCAAGACTGGCTAAATGGTGGCATGATGTTATGGATTTACAGTGGACACTCGTAAAAAAAACAGTTTGTATAACATAAAATATGTACAACATAAAAAATTCCAGAGATAGGGGAAATTTGCTTAACAGAATCGCCTATGGGGAGAATCTGTACAACATAAAAATTGGATTACTTTGTTTTCATGCATTCCTATGGGAAATTTGTATAAAGGAATATTTGCTTAACATAATTTTGTTTGGATCGAATTAATTGCTTTATACAAGGTACCACTGTATATGGAGAAATAGGAGATAAGTTTATTGGACCACTAAGAGAATAAAGCAAAAATTAAAGCAAGCTTTTGATGATAATTAATCTTCCTCAGGCTGTGCACTGTCTTATGGGTAGCTCCAAAATTATATGTTTTTCATTGCAATCCCAAAGTGTCATGGCCATCATTAGCAGTCAGGTGTAGCCGTGTCACTGCCTCTGAGTGGGCACACACCAGGGGAGGAACAGCTGTGTGGCTCGAGGACCGAAATGGCCCCAAACACCAAACTGGGGTTTGTGTCCATCTCCTGATATTAGTTGTGACATAAATTGTCCCCAATAAGGTCAGGTTGATGGTCCCCACAAACCTTGCATTAACTACTGAAAAATTTGCATGCAAGGCACCCAAGGGTGGTTTCAACCCAGGACACACAAGATTGCCAACATTTGGAAATGATCAACAATGCATAACTACTTACAGAAATACCTTGGATAACGAATGCCCCTGATAATTAATTTTTCTGATAACAAATCACAATTTCCAGTTATAGGGCTGCCTCGGATAATGAATTTTCCCTATGGACTGCCACAGATAATGAATCACAATTTCTAGGTCTAGGTTGTAGATGTAGAGGCAATGAGTAGGGGAATGGGGAGGGTGTGTTTTGTACCACAGATTAGCCAGGCTTTAGCACTTTTCTTAGGCGGTTACTTCACGTCCTACCTTGTTCCACGATTACATATGTACCGTGACAGCGTTGTTCGCAGTCACGTGGTTTTGTCCCTGTTCAGTCCCTGTTTCCATTTACTCACGGGCATGAATACTTGTCTCGTGACAATTGTTACTTCACAGTCTTGTTCCATGACGAATTCTGAATTTGTCTTGCTTTCTTAACCCTTTTTAAAAATATTGTAACTAAAACTTTTTCGATATTTTGATTTACTGATCTTCCGGGCTTTACACGTCAATACTACAGAATTTTCAGTATTTTCTTTAATAAACATTTGCACTGCATGTTTTTTCCCAAAGGGAAACTAATGTTGAATGCCGCTTCAGCCACTGACCACTAGGTGGTTGTTGCATGACAGTTGTTACCATAGGTTCCCTTGTCTCAGAACAGGAACTGGGAACTAACCGTGACAAGATAATTCCCCAGCCCAGGGCCAGGTACAGCATGTCACATTCTGTTCCCGGTTCCAGAGGCGTGGTAGAGACAACTTTTTGCCATCACACTATGGACATGAAGTAAGGGGTTTTTTTGTACCGGTCCCAAGCGGGACAGCAAGGAGGGACGAATGGGACGTGAAGTAACCACCTTAGATGGTTTCAATAAGTTGGGGAAGATTTCACATGAGCTTAGTTGGCACTTTCTCTGTTCTGCCAGAACTATTTCAGTGAGCTGTGAATTTTTCCTTAAATACTACCATTTTTCAAGGAAACCCCCCCCCCAAAAAAAAAGAAAAGAAAAGAAAAGAAGAGTCCACTGGGCATAAAGAACAATAAGCTCTGACAAAAACAAACATTTTTAATGACCCAGTTCTCGTTTATGATGCAAGTCTCTTAACTCGGTGCTTATGGCATTAGGAAAACAGCACCTTTGTGGTTTCTCTTTCATTGTTCTCTCTATAATGGTGTTTACAAAGTCGCTGTTATGACTATATGCTTATATATTTTAACAAACGGCACTTGCCACAGAAGTGTGCCTTCAGAGAGCTTATTCCCTCTCTCTCTCTCTCTCTCTTTTTTACTTCCTCTCTTGTTTTCAAAGCTCTATTTGAAGGGTTATTCTGCTAAATTCTGGCAGAGAACCCACTGGATGAGAGATACATATATTTTAGGGTCCATTGGCAGTGATGAAACTATAAAAGCAAGGTGAGTGAAACAATCAGGCTGCAAGTACCATAATTAACCTATTTCATTTCTTATTAAAACACAATGTGTTCTTTCAGCTTCAACAACACTGTTGCAGCCAATGAGGGAACATACTTACTTAAGATGTACCTGGTATCACATCTTGGCTATGATTGAATGGGGTAACTATATCAGGGCATTACTGACTTGTTGATTATAAGAAGATATTATTCATTTGTTCCCAGTAGATGCTGACAGTTCTGATTTATAAGACTGATCCCAGATACTGAGCCCTATCTCCCCAAAGGATGGAAGAACCCCAGCCCCCCACTCCCCAAATACAAAAAGTAGGACTTCACTGTGAGGACTGCCATTTTAATGGATTTTCAGGTGGGCTACCATGGTTTTTGGGCCTGGTCCCAAAGAAACATATAAGGTAATTTTGGATCCCATTGCGGTTGACTCCAGAAGCCTGCATTTCCATGTACAATAAGAGCTGAACTTTGACAATGTTTTAGAATGGAACATGACTGGGAGCCCAGTTAAGATGCTCAAGTTATTTTAGCATACTTCTTACATGCTCAAAACCGGAGCAGGGGGTGGGGTTGTCATTTTTAAATGGATTTTTCCTCTATTTTCTGGGGAATATTTGAACACTTCTAGGAGGTAAGAAAGCATTGCCTTCTTGGAATGGGCTTCTAGTGCATTTTGCTTAGTGACTAAGTCCTGTTTCCAGACTCAGCTGCAGTAGAATGAATCAAACATTGAATGGTAAATAAAATAAAATCATAGCCTGTAATGGTGGTCTTTGAGTGTACCCAGCACACCTAATAAACTGACATCGAAAAGTTGCCCTGAGGCTTCAGACTTAAGACTTGGATCCAAAGGCTCATACTGCACATGTGCTGTATGTGCTAATTGATAGGCCAGTACATGTGCAGAGGCAGTGGGCCTCCCTACCTGTTGCCATCGCCATCTCTAAAGGTAGCAGGACTGGCTTCACTGCTCAGAGCCAGCACCTGCCTCTGCACATGCACCAACTTATCAGCTGGGTGGCTCACATGTGGGCGGAGGCAGCAGCCAGCTCCTGGAAGAGAAGCCGGGCTTGCTACCTGTGAAGGTGGTGGTGATGGCTGGTGGTGTCAGGTTAGATAGGGAGGCCCATAGAGACTCAACAATGTGACTCAGTCAAATTGCAAGTCCCTCTGCAAGTCTTAGTCAAGTTACCAGTGCAACTTATGTTGGACTCGATAGTGAGTCAGTAGAGGTGAGTCTCCATTCCAACCTGCGAACGAGCATAAAAATATTGATGATAGGGACTGCCAGTGTGGTGCAGCAGGTAGAACCCTGGACCAGGATCCAGGAGTCCAGGGTTCAAATCTCTGCTTGGTCATAGAAATTCAACAAGGGCAGCAATGATGATTCATTTTTAAACATCACATATACCTCACAAAATCTGTTAGGTTCACCAGAAGCTGGAAATGACTTGATGACACATGACAAGAACAAGATAGGGATGAACCTGTAAAGACATGCAGCTACAAACTCTGCCCATTCAGCTGAATGCATAAAGGTCTGTACTGTGGCAGGGACATGAGGACAAGGCAGGGTTCTTTAACACAGGAGCTCTGTAGGTGAATTTAGCTAAGCATGATTAATATGTCTTCTCTGGACCACTACACTCAGGGGAGGATGTTCAGGGCAGGGTTCCCAAGTACACTTCCATCCCTGTCATGAATTTAGCTCTACTTAGGAGCAACCATAAGTCTCAATTAAACCAGTAGATGGGCACATGTGCAGCAGTCATCATGTTTATTTTTTTTTCTGGAGGGTCCTCTTTAGAGAAGGACCTACTAGAGCTTCTATGACCTGATGACAATAAGGATCAAAATGTATCTGAAGAACCTAGGACCTCATGGGTGGCTGCAGGTGATGGAATCTCTTCTTGGAGAGCCAGGATCTCCTCCCAGTTGCCAACAACAACAACAACAACAACAACAACAACAACAACAACAACAACCAACCAACCAACCAACCAACCAACCAACCAACCAACTAAACAAACAAAATCTGCAGAATCAAATCATGAGTAAGCCTAGAGATGACCAAGTGAAGTGGTTGTCTTCATGAGAGAAATGTACAAGAGGTACTTCTCAGAAGTGGGAAACCTCCTCTCAAGGAGGGTACTTCCCCTCTGGAGAACTCTGATGCTCTTCCATTCTGGAGGTTCTTAGAGGTTCCTCCAGCAAGGGCACATCATCAAAATGTGTATCACTGGTCATTCATGGATGCATGATAGAAAACAAGTACAAGACTGGCCTTTATAATTACTTACTTTTAGGGGGTCTTCTTTGGGGGAACTTTACAGCTTGCCTCTGTCTCTTTAAATTTACTCAGATAACCCCTCCTCCAGCTCATGACATCACAATAATGCCAAGAGCTAGCTTTTAATGAGGACCAGGTCTATGTCCAGATAGGTTAATGATATATAAAGGCTTGTGTGGATGCCATAATGTTCTCCTACCCAGATGATAAGTAGTATCACCATATCTGCAAGCATCAAAGTAGATGAGATGCTAACTGTATGAACAAAAATAATATATTCTTTGCATACTTGTTCAACATCGGACATGCTGATGGGACTAGTAAGAAGAAACAGCAGAAGAGTCAAAGATTCTTACTCTGATGTTGTAGAGCACAGTGTTTATTGTTGAAAGGATCTGCCGCAAGTCATCCAGATAGTTTCAACATGTGTTGATTTCAATTTTGTAATGGCATAACATCATTTTCATGGGATTTCATATTATTGTGAGGATTTCTTTACCAATGGTGGGCCTCCTTAGGGGCTGTTGTGGATGAAAAACTGGAATACAAATAGCTCTAGCATTCAGTGCATAAATTAATGCCCTACAGCCATCCCATTTCAGATGGGGCTACCATGTTTTGGGGGCCTGGTCCCAAAGAAACATATAAGACAATTTTGGATCCTGTTTCTGTTGACTCCAGAATCCTGCATTTCTAGACTTTACATGTACTGCAACAACTGAATTAGAATGGAACATGACTGGAAACCCAGTTAAGATGCTCAGGTTATTTTAGCATACTTCTTACATGCTCAAACCTGAAGCAGGGGGGTGGGGCTGTCCTGATATTTTGATGTAAGAGATTTCCCCTGCTTGGTCCATAAGCTGGTCCTAAGTGTCATGTAGGTAGTCAAACCTTTTCCAGAATTGCACAAAATCATTTCAAACATGTAAAACTTGTCTCAGAGACCAATAGGGGTAAAGCCATCTTTTTAGCAAATAATTTTGGCCCGTTATCTAGTTGACCAAGTGAGGGGGGAACCAAGTCAGCGTTTCCACTCCTACTTGGAGCTGAACGTGTGTCTTTTGTGGTCTAAACCTTGTGATCTTATTACAGCATTTCCCCTGCTTTCTCTCTCTAAATCTCCATTTCTTGACCTCTTCCTCCCTTTTCCTGTCAGAAAAAAAAAGCTTCTTGGCACTGTTTGCAATTACTGCGACCACACCTTCTGTCCAGATGCAAACCAACTGTAGGGCACAACCTGCTGCTTCGAGACCGGTCCTTGGGTCCTTTGCAAATGTTATGCGTGAATCCTTTTTATTTAACTGCAGAAGCTTGGCCGTGTGCCACCTCATCGACTCCTCTTTGCATCCCATAAATTGGAACGAGTACGATTTGAATTTCATGCTGCAGAAAGCTCTTTTGAATCACCGAGCCTTTTTTTTCCACTTAAAAATAAACCTTTTTGAGATATCATCTTTTGTTCTTCCATTTCTTTCTTCTTCCTCTTTCTTGTCGTCTTTTTATTATTATTTTTTAAGTAAGTGGGGGGAAAGCAGATTATTTCAATTAAGGGCCTGTCGATGACAAATGTAAGCAACCCCTCTTCAGAGTTCAGAGACGGACTTGCAGTTTTAAGTTTCTTTTAGGTATTTCTGTCAGGATCTAATTTTCAAGGCACTGTTGCCATGGTAGCCTCTTGGAATTTTAATCTAGTACCAAAGGTCAAGACAGGTCACCAGATTCAGTTCCTCTTCAATATTAGAATAAAGAGAGAGAAAGAGAGAAGAAGAAGAAGAGAAATCCAGCCATCCAGAGAACGAGCAAGAGAGATGGGAAGGGAGAGAAAGGAATAAAGTAACCAAGCCAACTTATACCTTAAGAATGCTGTCTGGGAATCCGTAAGAGGCTCAAATATATGATTTATATAAACTTTAAGTAAGTTGCCTGGTTCAACTGAAATCAAAGCTAAGTGAAATTATGTGAAATGCTGGTTCCTCTTTTGTCTCTCTTTCTCCCTCCGCACAGAGGCATTTGTCTTCTCCATTCTGAGGTCAGAAAAGCCTCTTTCAAAACATGACCTGGCACCAACCTACCAACAAAAGCTCGAGCCTATCAAAACAATTCTCCTCCTCTAAGAAGAAACAACTCCTGACAACCTGGTTGCAAGGTTCGATTCCGTTCTCTTCATCTAGCTATTGAAAAGGGTAGTTTAATTACACTTTATTTCCTGGACAACTTGTAAGATTGTTCATCCTTCCGTCCACCTCCTAGGACAGTGATGGTGAACCTTTTGGAGATTGACTGACCAAACTGCGATTTCAAACTCACTTATTTGTTGCAAAGTGCCAATACTGCAATTTAACCTGAATACAGTTGTACCCCAGGTTACAAATGCTTTGGGTACTACTGTTTGGGCTGTGGGAAATTCAAAAACCTGCTCTTTGGTCTTCGCTTTCCTGAAGGGTAGCACCCTTTGGGAAAGTGAGAATCGAAGAGCAGGCTTTTGAATTCCCCACAGCCCTCACTGTGGCAGCAGGAAATATAAAAGTCTGCTCTTCAATCCTCGCTTCCCCAAAGAGTAGTCCCCTATCTGCCTCTCTGCCCTTTCTTGATGGACAGGAAGAAATATATTGAGAATGAGCATTTAGTGTAAGAGTTTTTTAAGTTGCCAACAGTGAAACTGAGGCATGAGAGTCACATATATTGATTAGAGATTGGCACGGACCACTGGTTCAGTGGTTTGTACTGGTTCATTTACTGCTTGTTGTGTGTTGATCTGTAATTGCTTGTTGAAATAACTGCCTTCCTGTTCCAAAGGGAACAGGCCTATTGGTTGATTCTAGTTGCTGCATTTGGATCTTCAATCCTATTGGTTCCCGCCAAAAGGCAGCCTTGGGATTGGTTGTAATTGTTCCCTTCAAAATGTATCTTTTCCTAGCCAGTCCTGGCCCCTATAAATATAACTCCCTCTCCCCAGTCCTCAGTCTTGTCTCTCCCTGATTAAAGAGCTGTTCACTAGAAGCTGTCTCCAGCCTGCTTTATCTCAGAGCTGAAATCACTGCTGAATCACTAACCCCACGCTACTATACTGGCGACGAGAATGGGATCCGGAATGCTGAGTAGCAGAGGCCCATCACACTGACTCAGAGTCCGGATCGCAGCAGAGAACAAGACTCACCTGCTGGCTAGAAGACGACCCTGACCGCCTGGAGAATGGAAAGTCCACGGGTCTTGGAGCCCTTCCAGCCATCCGAGCCTCACACTTGGAGGACTATGTTGAGCGTTTCGAGTTCTTCGCGGTGGCTCAAGGAATCACAGATGCCAGCAAAAGAAGGGCCACGTTCCTGAGTTGCTGTGGGCGGGAGACCTTCATGTTGGCCAAGGCACTGCTCGCCCCAGCAAAGCTGAGTGACACAGCACTCACAGACATTTTAGCCCAGCTGACAAGCCACTTGGCACCTACCAAAACCCAGATGGCCTGGCGGATGGAGTTCCAGAAAAGGCAGCAGCAAGCCAGAGAATCTGTGGCTGCATTCCTGGCAGGACTCCGGGAGCTTGCTCAGCACTGTGGCTTCCCAAATCTTGAAGACACTCTGTTGAATCAATTTGTTGGGGGGGCTCTGCAGCAAAAAAGCCCGAAGGCGCATTGTGGCAAAGGAAGATGTCACCCTTGCCTCCGCCTTGAAAGAGGCCTCTGCCATGGAGAATTATGAGCAGGAAGAGCTCAATGCCAGTGGCAAGACCACAAAGCTGCGGGTAGAGGCTGCCCATGCCATGGATGAGCCAGAGGCTAGTCCAAGCCAGAGCCCAGTCCGTGGTGTCGAGTTGGTGCGTCAGGTGAATGCACGGCCCAAAGATCGCCGAGGCGCTTGCACAGGCTGTGGCGGACACCATGAGCAGAAAAGCTGCCATTTTCATGATGCTACGTGCAGGGCTTGCGGTAAGACAGGACACATCGGCCGGGTCTGTCGATCAGTGGCAGCTGCAACAATGGAATCACCTAGATCAACGTGTCGCAGATCAACCACCACGACTCATCTCCTAGACGACTGCAATTATCTCACAGAGATCAACAGAGAGATCGTGCAGTTTCCGGCGCAGGGCAAACCATCCATCAGAGTGAAGATCGAAGGTCGACCGTGCGACATGGAGGTGGATTCCGGATCTGGATTCACCATTGTCTCAGACCAGACTGCAAGGGGGCTCTTTCCTGGGGGTAAGTTCCCCTCTCTGGAACCATTCCCAGCAACCTTGCAATCATACACAGCGGGCCGCATCCACATTCTAGGAATGTGTGCTGTGAGGGTACAATTCCGGGAGAAACAGGCCGTGCTTAAATTGGTGATTGCACAGGGGAGTCGCCCCAGTCTTTTGGGTACTGACTGGTTTCCTGCCTTGGGGCTGAGTATATCAGGGCTCAACTCAGTCCAAACTGCCCCAGAGTTGGGCGAGGTATTAGGCCAAGAATTTGCTGAACTCTTCAGTGGAAAGCTGGGTTGTTATAAAGGGCCTCCAATTGACTTTGAGCTGGACCCCAGGGTGGCTCCAATCCGACTCAAGCCAAGGCGAGTGCCTTTTGCGCTGCAACCCAAAACTGAGGTGGAACTGGACAAATTGGTCAAACAGGGAGTTCTTTCACCTGTGGACTCTTCTACGTGGGAGACTCCTATCGTCACACCCCTTAAGGCGAATGGGGAAGTGAGGATTTGTGCAGACTACAAATGTAGTATCAACAAGGCACTCAGAGGAAATTCATACCCCATTCCAGTCGTCTCACAGCTGTTGGCAAAATTGGCTGGGGGAAAAATTTTCACCAAACTTGATCTGGCTCAAGCTTACCAACAGCTGCCAGTTACTCCGCAATCTCCGGAAGCACAAACGATCGTAACGCACAAAGGGGCCTTCAGAGTGAACAGGTTACAGTTTGGAATTTGTGTGGCTCCAGGAATTTTTCAAGGGCTAATGGAGCGCCTGTTAAGGGGTCTGCCAGGGGTCTTGCCATTTTTTGATGATGTTCTGATTGCTGGAAAAGACCCCCAGGAACTAGTGGGGCGTATCCGTGCTGTGTTACTCAAATTTAAGGAGGTGGGGCTGGAGTTAAAAAAGGAAAAATGCAGTTTTGGGGTGCCATCTGTGGATTTTGGGGGGTTTAAAATTGATGCAACGGGCATCCACCCCACTGACTCTAAAATTAAAGCCATTACTGAGGCACCACGCCCACGGAACGAGACGGAGTTACAGTCATTCCTGGGACTTATTAACTTTTACCATTCATTCCTACCTCAGAAAGCTTCAATAGCGGAACCGTTGCATAAACTATTGAAGAAAAAGAGTGTGTGGCGTTGGGCTCAGGCACAGCAGAAGGCTTTTGACACCTTGCGGGGCATGCTGACTAGCAGGAGCGTCCTTGCTCATTATGACGAGTCGAAACCTCTTGTTCTGGCATGTGAGACTTCTCAGTATGGGCTGGGAGCTGTGCTGAGCCATAGGGAAGTGGATGGGTCAGAAAAGCCCATCTCGTTCTATTCTCGTACGTTGTCGCCAACGGAGCGCAACTACGCACAAATTGACAAGGAAGCCCTGGCAATAGTGGCAGGGATTAAAAAGTTTCATGACTATTTATACGGTCGCCACTTCTTCCTTGAAACTGACCACAAGCCTCTGTTAGGATTGTTCCACCCGAACAAACAGACGCCGCAGATTCTCTCCCCCAGAATGCTGCGATGGTCTATATTCCTGAATGGGTTCCAGTACACCCTGACCCATGCTCCAGGGAAAAGGTTGTGCCACGCGGATGCACTAAGTCGCTTGCCCCTTCCTGGTGTGTGCGATGCAGATCCTGCCCCAGCTGAACGAGTGATGATGCTGGAAACACTTCCGGGGGCCCCTGTAACTGCCACTGAAATAGCTGAGAGAACAAGGAAAGATCCCGCTCTCTCCCGTGTGCTCACTTGGGTGGGGAGGGGATGGCCAGGTGGCCCGCATGAGGAAAACTTTAGACTGTACGCAACAAGGCAACATGAGCTATCCCTGCATAAGGGCTGTCTCCTATGGGGAGACAGGGTGATCATCCCAGCACACCGAGAAACAGGATTCTGGATACACTGCACTTGGGGCATCTGGGAATGGTCAGGATGAAGTTGCTGGCCCGGTGCTATGTATGGTGGCCTGGGATGGACCAAGATGTGGAACGATGGGTACGGACGTGCAAGGCATGTCAGGAAGTGCGCCCAGAAGTGGCCAGAGCACCAGTCCACTGGTGGGAGCAGACCCGGACTCCCTGGAGCCGGCTGCACTTAGATTTTGATGGGCCATTCCAATGAAAGGTTTTTTTGGTTATTGTTGATGCGTATTCTAAATGGTTAGAGGTGGCTATGGTTCCCAGCCTGTCATCAGCTGCAGTCATCAAGGTGCTGAGACAGCTGTTCACAACCCACGGGTTGCCCGAGACCATTGTCTCAGACAATGGAGCAGCCTTTGTATCCTAAGAATTCAGGGCATTTCTGGCTGATAATTTCATAAGAGGGGTCACCTCAGCTCCTTTTCATCCCTCATCCAATGGGCAGGCTGAGCACATGGTGCAGACAGCCAAAGGATCTCTTGCACGCTTGATGGAGGGTGACTGGTCAACGCGCATTGCACGAATGTTGTTCTTGCAGCATGCGACACCGTGTACTACTACGGGCAAGTCGTCAGCAGAGCTGCTTCTAGGTAGAAGGCTGGTGATGGTGCTGGACTATGTCCACCCAGACAAATGCCAAACCGCAATGCTAGAGCACCTCCACAGGCAGAGAGTGACTCTACAAGGTATTTTGCTCCTGAAGATTTGGTCTGGGTGAGAAATTATGCCAGAGGTCCCCTGTGGGTGCCAGGGGTGATCACCAGAGCATCTGGGCCAGTCTCTTATTACATGACCATTGAAGATGGCAGGGTCTGGCATAGGCACAGGACCAACTGAGGCGCAGAGCGCCCAGTAGAGTTGGTACCGGTATGGGTGAATTGCAGCCTGAGAGTGACACTACCCCCATTAATGTTTCACAGCTGCAAGACCAGAGCGGAAATGCCCCAGTTAGAGCTGTTCGGCAGTGGAATATGCTGCCACAAAGGGTGGTGGGGTCTCCTTCCTTGGAAGTCTTTAAGCAGAGGCTTGATGGCCATCTGTCGAAAATATTGTGATGAGGTTCCTGCATGGCAGGGAGTTGGACTAGATGGCCCTTGAGGTATCTTCCAGCTCTATGATTCTAAGATTCTATGATTTTATGATTCTACGATTCTAAAATGGCATAGGGACATTCTATGTTGCAACATTTTTTGTGGGTCCTATCCCATTTTTTTTGTTTTCATGGACCTCTATATGACATGTGCAAGAATTTAACTAGTGTGCCAATGAGCAAGTCAAAGTGGAGCTTAAATTCCTCTGGTGGTTCACATATTTTTCATTCTACTGCCAGGATTTCTCCAAAGATGAGTGTGTGAACAACAGGAAAGGCACACAAGAAAGCATGACTAAATGTAAAATTTAGAGGTGAGGAAAAGCACATTATATGATGAACTGATACCTCTCCCCAACTATGGGAGCTAAATGCATGTCAAAATATGCTAAACACATTTCCTAATTTTATCCAAAAATTGCCACACAAAGGAACTATCTGTTCCCCAGTTTTTAAGAATCTGTCCAAAACCCCTTTTAACATTTCATTCTTGAAGTTTTGAGGTCTCCTAGCATTTTAAGAGGAAGAAGGTAGAAACAGCCAAAAGCAGTCTCACTATGAGATCCTTGTTGCCATAGCTACTGGGTGCCAAAATCACTGATTGGTCATCTAAGCACAGGCTTTGGAAATGAGGAGTTAATGACCAGCTAAATCTGCGTGAATTCTTCGGCAAGATGACATCGGTGGCTCCATGTCTGTAGCTTTGTTCTCTCATCTTGGCAGGCCCGTCCCTTGCCTCTGTAAAGCACCAATTAGGCCAGAGATACGTACATAAATTATTCAGCACCCAGGTCATTAAAATATAACCAAATTAAATACCTCTTGTCAAAGAATTTTTTTAAAAAGTAATTTATAAACATGTCGAGAGCAGACCGTTTATTAGGCTGCGCTAGCAAATATTTTATTGGTTGGGGAGGTTAAAATGCATGTAAGCTCTTTGAATAATGAAAACAAATTAACAGACTCATTTGGAAATTATTTTGAAGGATGGCTTCATTGGCAGGAACACACCAATCTTAATTATTTGTCTGCTTTAAATATCTTCTAAATTGTTTATTATTATTGGTGCACTGAACGCTGGCTTGTGAACATCTTCTGCATGAAAGGTAGGCATTGTATGGTAGCCAAAATGTTATCTCCTGATCCCTTGGTCTTTCTGATTATGCATCCTTCTCCCATACATGCCACTCAATGTTTCTCTGCTACTGTATAACCACTCTTTTTTTTTGGGGGGGGGGAGTCTTCTTTCTCATGTATTGGCTGGAATTCTTTTTCTTAGCACAGTAGGTTAAAATTAAAGTAGGCCAGTTTTATCAGTACAACTGATAGGGAAGTTCATCTACCATCTCCTCTCTGATTCCATTGCACAGTTTTTGAATTTCTGCTAAAATTATCTCTGGCTGCACGTATATTGCTACACAGAGAACATGTTCCCCAGAGTCCACTCCTTTCTCATCAACTGGTGCTTATAGTCTCAATAACTCACAATGAGGCATTTGTAGGAGAAAGAATAAAAATGTTTCCTTACTTACAGATGCTAGAGATTACTGATGTGTATGACACTTTCTTTACTGCACACATGCTAGCAACCAACCAAACCAAACAACAGTGGCAAACAGCTGCCACCAACTGTCGAAGGAGAGGGGCAGAACACTCAGCAGGGAGGTGGGGCTCTCTTCAAATTAAAAAGCTCGAAGGAATGTTTGGCAGTGCTGGGTAAACAGACAATTACCCAAACCCAGAAATGTCCCACCCAGCCACTCAAATAAATCCTAGACCCCAAAATATATAACATTAATAAATCCTCCTTGAGGTCTCCTCCACACCCACAGCCACCCCACTATTACCTTAAATTTCCCTGTTCTAAACATTCCTCTTTGCTTTGGTGAGTTTGTTTTTTGCAGGACCAGGTTCTGATGGGGTTGAGCAGCCCATTAAGAAATGCCTTTTCACACTAAAATAAATAAATAAATAAATAAATAAATAAATAAATAAATAAATAAATAAATAAATAAATAAA
>JAHTLZ010000280.1:1391752-1405043 GCA_023846285.1 Phrynocephalus versicolor | reverse complement strand
CTAACTAACTAACTAACTAACTAACTAACTAACTAACTAACTAACTAACTAACTAACTAACTAACTAACATTATATTTTGGCTTTGATCTAACATGGGTAAAAGCCATTGCTTTCCATAAAACAGCAGTTATATTCCATCCAGGACTCTGATTGATAGTGTTGACTCTTGAGCATAACATCAGAACAGAGAAAGGCTGGTTCATCAAATGTGCCCTCCACAACTTTGGGATTTATAACAGGCTTCTTAGAAGGAAATGTGGACCCATTAAATGTCCTATATACCAATGAGCCCAGATACATCCCTCTTCCAAAACCTGGTGGCCACACCATGATCAAAATGCCTATTACTGTTTGTTACAAACAACTGAAATGCTGCCTCTTATGATAAAGAAATCTAAATTATCTCCCCCCCACCACAAAAAAGAAAGAAAGAAAGAAATGAGTGAAGGAGCAAAACTTTTTCAAAGAAAAGGTGTCCCACATCATCTTAGGCGCTCATGATTGACAATGCTCTATAATATGCTGACGGCACTGTATAAAACAACAAGCCAGTCTTGATCTAGCAGCCGGTACACAGCTTCCAGGCTTTCTCTTCCACCACCTTCTCCCCATCACAAAACCACCACAGTTTTGAAAAACAGCCACGGATGAAATGACAGGTGCAGCATCTCTCTTTTCCCATTGAAAGGCACATCCAAGCGGAGGCTCCCGGGTCCCTAAACATTCTATCGCCAGAAGCTAAGAATGATTGACGTGGTAAGTCTAGGCTTCTGTTTCTCCCTGCTGACAAGATGAAAAATTCTCAAGTACAGTGTAGCTGAAGTCCTTGCTAAACAAAAGCTAGTACATCATGGTGAATTGGGACAACACTGAAGGCCCCGCACCCAAGGCAATTCCAGCAGGCCAGATGCCTTGACAGCCTCAAACACTGAGAAGAACCATCACTGCTCATACAAGATTCTTGAGCTGGCCTCTGGCTGCAGGATTTAGTCTCTTCTTAGTGCCACCATTACATTTTGTGGTACTCCAGGTTGTTCTGCACCTCGCTGTTCTCAGCAAGGGTCTTCAGTGAGACCTCAACTGTGTCTTCCTGGTACTTCCTAACTCCTTCTATGGTCAGCAGTTGGTCTGCTTGGGGGCTAGATCCTGCCCTTGACTATTCCAATGAAAGCCATGGTTAATAAAACAGACAGGTCGCTTCCCTACAACCCCTGTTCATCCTAGCTAGCATAGCCAATACTGGGGAATTCCGGGGGCCTTAGTCAAAGGACATCTATGAGGCCCATCATTATGTGTCTATGCAATAAAATATTGTGGCTTATTTCTATCCAGGACTCAATTCCACCCTGTTATCTTCTCCTCACTTTCTTGCCAGCAACTATCTCATATAGAACATCTCAGGCAACAGCTTGGGTTGGGTAACTTCCAGGTGAACAAATTAGTTATCTTCCTACAAGATGCTGGTGTTTCGAGGGACACAATTGGTGAACTACTCTGCCTTCTCTCCGTGGTGGTAAGGGAAGGGGAAGAAGGTTTCCCAATTGTGGTTCTCACCTATCCACACCTCAAGTGTTGATCCACACAAGAACACTGAAAATTCAGTTAGGCCACGGTAGAAAGCCTGGACCAGCCTCACCCAAAGAACGCCATAACTCAAGGTCACTGAGAACCCTGGTCTTCCACAGCCGAGTTAAACAGAACAGCCCCAAAGCCATAATAAAGAAACAGAAGGACTTCCACAGGAATTTGGAAAATCTGGAATTTGGAGAAGTACTCACGATTTCTGTGGCACTGATTTGGTCGCAACTTTGCCAGAAGACTCATTCCATTCTGAAAGAGAAGGGACCATATCATAACAATTGTCCTCTGTTATAACGGCGATCGGAAGTGACGCGCCAACTATCAGGGATGTCATGAGAAGCGGCCGTGCACAACAGGGCAGAGCATTAAGGAACGATAATAACGACACAATGCTAATCTAATTCAACAGCTGAGAAATTAATTTGCTATCCTGTGTTTTCATGGTATCATACAGAGCGAGAAAAGCAGATGGATCAGAGGAAGAACAGGGGGGACCTACTTTGTGCATTGTATCCTGAGGTCAGATGCTGTGAATCCTACAACAAAAACAAACAGAATGTCAACATTAGTTAGTTGTCCGAGAAGAAAGATCTGTCTTCACTATAGTAACACAAGGGATGCATTAAAGCAAAGACTGGCTAGACAGAAATATGTTCATTCATTTGTTCTAAAGGCAACTATGGAGTGACATCATAGGAAACTGCCTAGCAAAAGTTCCAATCAACAGAAACTGGTGTTGCTGATGTCATAACAGCAGCAAATTAGTTAATTTCCCTGCATAAAGTTGATCTTTAAGGCTAAATAAAGTAAGTATCCAATTAATGAAAAGAACTACAATAAACACTGTAAACCAAAGTAACACCAGAAACACATTCCAAGCAGTAAGGCGTGGCAATCCATTCAAAACTCCTCACTCAGGCAGCCATTCCTTAGGGCAGGCATGCCCAAACTTTGGCCCCCCAGATGTTTTGGGCCACAGCTCCCACAGTCCTTTGCCACTGGCAATCTAAGCTTAGAATTCTGGAAGTTGTGGTCCAAAACATCAGGAGGGCCGAAGTTTGGACATGCCTGCCTTAGGTGAAGGCTAAATTGGAGAGAAACATCTTCACCTGCTTGAGGAAGGACAACAAAGAGGAAGCCAGCCTTGCTTCTTGTGGGAGGGAGTTCTCAAGTCTGGGAGCAACAATAGAGAAGGCTGACTCTTGGGTCCCCACCAAAGGCCCTTGTGGTAGGGCCAAGTGAAAGGCATCTCCTGATGATCTTAATACCTGAGCAGGCTGATAAAAGGAGACATAGCAGAGATAGCTCAGACCCAAGTCATTTAGAGCTTTAGAGGTCAGAACCAGTAGTACTTGGAATTCAGTCTGAAACTGATTGGCCGCTGGTGGATCTTCTGTAATGGGGAGGGTGTGGGTGGGTTGTGTGATCCCTGTGACTAGCCCAAATTAGAGATCTGGGTGCTGCGTTTTGGATCCACTGATGTTTCCAAACACTTTCATGGATCAGCTCAGGGTTTTAGTCCAAACTTTACAGAAGCTTTCCAAGATGGTGAATCTTATACAGCAGATAGGTTCAGCACCTCGGACAGCTCTATTAATACTGCGAACACTGGCCTCAACAGCCTTTGCTGAGAGGCTGACTCTTTTTGGAGCACTGTAGGGAGATGCTGGTGTGCTGTTAAAGACATTGAACAGACAACATCTTGGCTAGAATGTCCCTCCCCACAACCTTATGGGCCCTCTCAAGGGGTTTCTACTTTTCTGTTGCAGGTAGGATCATCTTGGATTGGATTGGTTCCAACACATGTGATCTCCGGAACTGATCCAAAGCAAGCCTTCTGCTTTCAATTTGCCACTATCATGATGTGGCTTAACAACATATAGATTTTTTCTTTGCCTTGCCTTCAAGGACTGGTCAAGAAAACTTCCGCAATAGAATCTATGGTGATGGCTTTGGCTGTAGGCAATTTCTCAAGCAGCCCTTTAAGAAAAGGGCAAAGAAAATATATTTTAAAATATTTTTATACTGATGCATTGCATCAGTAATAGTCTGTCTATGGGGCAGGGGGAACACTTCCTCTGCTCTCTGCTGAGCAGAGGAAGTGATTAATTTGCCAATAACCTGAAGTGCCTGGGTTATAAGTCATTTCATGCTACAGTAGGGCCCCCGTATCCACTGATTCATTATCCACTGATGCAGTTATCCACAGTTGGCAGAGAAAAAAAATTACATAATTCAGCAACCACAAAGCAAGCTGTAAAGCAAGCTGTTGTCACAAGCAGGAGCTGTAAAGCAAGCTATTGTCGCAAATAGTACCTGTAAAGCAAGCTACTGTCACAAACAGTGGCCATAAAGAAAACTACTGTCTCAAAACAGCAGTCATAAAACAAGCTACTGTCAGGAAACAGCAGTTTGGGGATGGGTGGGCAGGCGTTCTCTCTTATCCACAGTTTTCATTATCCACAGGAAGGCCTGGAACCAATCCCCAGCGGATACTGGGGTGCTACTGTATTGGCAGGAACCTTCACAATGTAAATGGCAGGGCTTGATTAGATTGTACTGCTAGTACATCTGTACCCTGAGTCAAACCACTTATCCTTCCTGCTCAAGACAGTCACAGAGGCACAAGCCTTGTACAGCATTTTTGGTTCTACTGTATTTCCTGGAATTAAGGATTCAAAACACACTAACAATGTGTATATTAAAAAGACAGACATATTTGAAATGTGGCTTTGTTGCCAGATTCTGAGAACTTCCTAGATTGAGAAGGTGAGGAATAAAGGAGTTAAAAATGAACAAATAATGATCAAGAAATTTTAAAATTCATAAAAGGTCAAGTCTAACCCAGTCACATCATGAGAAATGAAGGTATAGATCATTGTAGCAGATTAGTCAAGGTAAAAATAATGAGGGATGAAGGAAGGGAAGGAGAAGTCATGACTGGATGAAACAAAACAGTCTATTTCAGAGAATCTTGTCCTCTCATGATGTAGCCAAGGTAGAACAACCTCAGTTTCAACATTTTTTCCTCCAGGTAAAGTTCAGACCTGATTTAGGCCTTTGGCACTATGAAAACTTAGGCCTTAGACCAGTGGTGGTGAACCTTTGGCACTCCAGATGTTTTGGACCACAACTCCCAGAATTCCAAGCCTAGATTGCCAATGGCAAAGGACTGTGGGAGCTGTGGTCCAAAACATCTGGAGTGCTGAAGGTTTATCACCACTGCCTTAGACCTTAGACACAACAAAAAGCCAGTATTATTCGATCATGTCTCTGACTAGCTTTTCAGGGTTAGTACTTGGGGAAAAAATACACAGGGTTTTAAGACTGGATGTAATGTTCTGCTTTAGTATTTGTTTCTTTTAAAATCCTATCCTTCTCCATTGTTTATTGTTCTTTTATTGAGTACTCGAGGGATGGGGAGGGAGACAAGGACATACATGTTTTAAGCTGCCTTATCCCAACCTTTAAACTGGCCCACAGGAGGTGGTTATATTCGCACACATCTCTAGTGTTTACCCATAGCAGAACACATGCTTTGTGCAAGTATGCAAAGACCATTTAGCACAATCTACAGGCAACGTGTTTCCATGCCTACCTGTTTCATCAGGACGAATTAAATTATAGCTCTTAATGTAGGAAAAATTTCTAATCTTTCAGACCTGCATGTTTTTTTTTTTAAAAAAAACCATATCGGAGCTAAAGGATGCTGAAACCGTTGAAACCTTGTTCCTGGGGGCATTATTAGTTTCTAATATAATACCACACTGCCGGTCAATCCCTTGTGAAGCAAATCATGCCATAAGCGTAAACATGGCACTTTACATTGGAGGTTTGGGGGCAAAAAAGAAATTGTGAAAATGAATGTTCATCGGTTCTGGTGCATGATTATACCTCTTTGGGGAGTGTTTGAGTTAAAGGGGGCTTATAAAATTGCACACTTCCCATCAAGGTGCCTGCATTTTTGAGCCCATGTTACTGTTCCCAAAAATGGATTCATGCAGTCAGTGGGGATGGGGGGGGGGAGAGGGGGCAATGCAGTACACTCCAGTCAGCAGTTGTGAAATATTAAGGCCTAATGATTTTCATAGAAAATCAAATGAAACATCCATTTGGCCCCGAGCAAGATATGTGGAGCTTTTTGGGTTGGGAAGACACAACTACATTGTGTCCATGTTGTTTTCTTGCAGCATTCAGGTCACCACCCCTGTCCATCAAATGAGTCTGAGATTAGGATATGAGTGTAATGTAGATACTCTTTTAGAGGTTCGTTACTGAAGTGCTGAGTTATGTCTTTGCATTCCAGCTCACTACTTGGACCAACTGTCACGACAGACTAGGCGTTGCTGTCTAGGCCGTACAGTAGGGCCACTACTCCTCATGGGGCCAGCTAATTCACGTAATCTGCTGCCTTAAAATATTAAATAACCCCCCTGAAATACATATTTGTAGGTGTTGCCAGGGTGTATTTACCAGAACTGGCCACTAGAATGAGCCAAAGACTTTTCAATGTATAGGCCAGTGATGGTGGTGATCCTTTTAGAGACCGAGTGCCCAAACTGTGATTCAAAACCTACTTGTTTTTCACAAAGTGCTAATGCAGCAATTTAACCTGAATACGGTGGTACTCCAGGTTACAAATGCTTCGGATACTACCCTTTGGGAAAGCAAGGATCAAAGAGAAGGCTTCTGAATTTCCTGCAGCCATAGCACACTTGCTTTTGGGATACCCAGAGCGGCGTGGCTGGAGAGGAAACTGGGGGTACAAACAAGCCCACAAGCCACTGCCTTCCCTTCCCCCGGCTCTCTGCACGGAGCACAGTGGTGTCATGCGAGTGGAGGGGGAAGTGCCGTGGCTGTGGGGGGAAGACATCGCATGCCCACAGGAAGGACTCCATGTGCTACCTTTGGCATCTCTGCCATAGATTCACCAACACTGATATAGGCTTTGATACATGTTTTTTTTTCTTTAATCCATGTGGTGGGGGGCTAGATACCTTGGAAACTTGGAATTGATTCTCTGTGGATACCACAGTCCTACTGTACTGCCTTTGGGATACTTTTCAGGGCACTCCTGGAAATTTCTGTTATTTACTTATTTATTTATTCATTTATTTTAGAGTATTTTTACCCTTTCTTTCTCCTTGGAAAAAGTACCCAAGGCGGCTTACAGAATGAGGGATAATATGCAGTCCAGTACAATTAAGACATGTTCAAGTATTTGAGAACAAGGAATTGAGGGACATCTTACAGCATTAAGAGACAACATTACATTGAAGCTACAAGAGAACTTGAGCAGTTAGAGGGGAGTAAAGTTCCATGTAAAGTTATGAGTGATCGAAACTAACATTGAAAACATAGTGTCAATGTAAACCCATAAGGTTTACTGCCCATGGTTTCCCACTGGACCATGAAAATTATCTTGTTAGGCCAAGACAACTTTGTTGGTACAGCTGGATGGGACTCACTCAGTCCAGTGCCACTGGGGTGGGGAGTCCCTCAAACAAAATCGTGGGTTTGGCACATGCTTGTTTGCAAATGTGTTCCTGAGCCTACCTGAGCCTTGCTTGGGATGGAAAACTTGTTCTGTTCAGCCTTTCCTGGTGTGTGGATAGCCGTGAGAGGTGGTGGCCAGGAATGGGTCATCTCCTAGCAAAGGAAGAAGAAAACAAAAACAGAAATAATTCCACACTGTATCCTTGACTATTTTCTCTATCTCTGCTCCTGACTGATTGAGTCTTCAGAAAGAGTGTCCCCAGTATTATGACATCTTTCAATAGTGTTCAGTCACATTTGTTTTGTGTCATTTTCTCCTTCAACACAGGACACAGAAGCACAAGTATCTGGCAGCTACTAGCTTCCTCATATAAAGCCAGACTCTAGGTCAGGGGTGCCCAAACTTTTTGTAAGGAGGGCCAGATTTGGTGGCTGAGGATGTGTCAGGGGCCGGTTGCTCCCCAACCCTGCCACCCCACTGCAAGCCCCACCCACTTTCTTTTAAAAAAACATGGGGTGAAGGAGGGGAAGGGAGGGGCGGGTCAGCCAGCCGCGGGCCACTCAGAATGGCCTGACGGGCTGGATTTGGACCCCGGTCCGGGCTTTGGGCAGGCCTGCTCTAGGTCCATCCACTTCAGGGTTTGAGGCATGTTCTATCCTTACTTAGTGATCCATGATACTGCCTCGTGATCTCGCTTCCAAATCCAGTCCTGACGCTGTTTGTCTACTTTCTGTACTGTGATGAGATTAGTTGTGACTCAGAAGCTATGGTGGTTGACACCAAAAGCATGTGTAAAATTATTTTGTGCCACAAAGAAAGCAAAATTAATAATAAATAAATAAATAAATAAATAAATAAATAAATAAATAAATAAATAAATAAATGGCTTTTAGATTTAGATATAGACAAATGATGTCACAATTTCTCCTCAAGAAGGGTGCTTGTCATTATCTGTGCTGATAAGATGACAATGAATAATAATAATAATAAACATTATTTTTATGCTGCCTTTCTCCCCGAAGGGACCCAAGTACTCAATGAAACAATGGAAATTTTCGTAGTTTATACAGCAAAGTGTTCTTTTATATACCACCCCATAGCAATTTAAGCACTCTCTGGGTGGTTTACAATTTTAATTATGCAGGCTACACATTGCCTCCTCCCACTCCAGCAACCTGGGTACTCATTTTACCAACCTTGGAAGGATGGAAGGCTGAGTCAACCACGAGCCTGCTACTTGGGATTGAACCCCAGGTCGCGAGCACAGTTTTAGTTGTAGTACAGGCATTTAACCATTGTGCCATGTTGGTTCCTGTTTTTATAAGCTGTGCTTTTTTAAAATTAGCTAGATTTAATGAGTTAATTGAGACTGCGGGTGAGGAACAAACCAAACCAAGCCAGAAAAATAAACCTTGACAGAAGTACATGAACAAATGTTTAATGAAAAAAAAGTGAATGTCCAAAGTTAATCCAAGGAACAAATGGAACCTACATTTGTGTTGATTTATCAATTCCCAGTCTGGCTATTAGATTTAGTTTTACACCTTCTGTATCCATATAGATTTTGTATGGTTGCAAGAATCAAAATATGACAATATGACTGGAGTATGTATAGCCACAGGGATGTACTGGCAGGCACACAGTTAGTGTAAGCCTCACAGAGTTCCGTGGGGCTTAGTTCTGAATCTAATCAATATGGGAAGGACTGGAAGGGTATCTGTCAGATCTGCAAAGCTGGCAAACCATTTGAATAGAAGTGGGTAATTCGAGTGTTTTGAGCCTGGATGCAATGGGCAAAGGATGTTCATAAAATTGGGACAGAGCATTTGCTTTCGTATGGTCACCACTTCCAAAGTCATGTTCAGCCATGAAAGAAGCCTCCAGTTTCTTGGCTTAAGTGTGCATTGGGAGTAAGTATAATGAAAACAAAATGCACCCATAAATGATGATTAATTGAGAATGGTTTTGTTGGCTTCAAAGATTCTTTGGCCCCACAGATGCCTCTGCCTTTCAAGTACCCTTCCTTCCAGGAAAAATAAAAATATTAAACACTGGTTTAATTGAGTCCATGTGTTTTATTACTGGTAATAGACATACACATTTCTCAAGCCAAGTCTGCTTCTGCTTGTGTTGTTGTTGTTGTTGTTTTTGAAACTAGCTGTAGATGCCTTCCGGGTAAGGAACAGAGAAGAATACAGACAGGATATGCTTCAAGGAAAGCAAAAAAAAAAAAAAGGGGGGGGGATTCTTTTGGTCTTTAATGGTTTTCACAGCACATTGAGGGAATGACCAGAATACATGAAAGGTAAACTTAATTCTGCAAGACAGGTTTGTGAAACAATCAGGGGAGGAATTCTGACCGAGGAGTAACACAGATTGAAAAGGTAGTATATAAATGTTTTAAATACATAAATAAATAAAGTACCTTACTTTTGTGCCAATTTCTTTTCATACACTTTACTATACATCTTGGCTGCCTATGCTGCAGGTTGGCTATCCTAGACTTAATTAGAGTGGTGTGAATTTTTAGCGTTCTGGCCAATGTGGTTGCCTGAGGGGCGGGGGGTATCTAGAAGTTGCATCCAAAGCCATAAATTTGCTCTCCTCTTGTATTAAACATGCATTTCCACCAGAAAATGGAACAGCAGATCAAAGACGGCAAGGATCAAAAAGTATGAAAAGTATGAAAAAAACTGGCATTCTTTAAATATATATACTAATAGAAAGAAACATATACAGTGGACCCTCACATAACAAATGGTTTTGATAACATAAAATCTGTACAACATAAAAAACTCCAGAGATAGGGGAAATTTGCTTAACAGAATCGTCTGTGGGTGGTATCCGTACAACATAAAAATGGCCACGACTAGGGATTACTCCATTTTCAAGGCATTCCTGTGGGAAATTTGTATAAAGGAAAATGTGCTGAACATAATTTCATTTGGGGTGGGCGGCAATGGGCGGCTGGCGGGCGGGGGGGACGGATGGCAGTGGCCAGCGGCGGTGGGGCAGTGGGGGGGGGGCGGCAGGCTGTCCAGCGCCCTCTCTCCATTTTAACACCCTAGGCAACTGCCTAGATCGCCTTAATGGAAGCGCCGGCCCTGCACACATGTGGTTGTTTAATTAATGAGTGTGTGATAATTTGTTTCATTTATTTACATACGTGCAAAAAACCAAGCAAACAGAAACAAAGAAATCCCCTACCATGTAGTTTTCCTTAAAAACAGCCAATACAGAAGCTTTCTGCCCCAAGAAAAGAATGCAATTACAATTTACAATTATAGGCTGCAAATAACCAAAGGGGTTGTTATATATTTATGTATGGATCCTTAGCCTTTCCCTTGGTCTATTTCCATTACAGAAGTAATCAATTCCTATTTTGAACACAAAATATAACTGACTGTTGCAAAACAGATTGAGACATTAATGAAAGGTACATTGATGGAAACGTTTGGGACACCGGTGAGAATCATGTTGTATTGTTTGTAAACTGAGCTGAGCTATGCATTGAGGTATGTGGCGAATCATGTATTCAGAGAGTTATGTTGCCTTCCATGTTCATCAGTACAGTAATACAGTACCTTGGTTTAAGAGTACCTTGGTTTGAGAGAGTTTTGCAAGAAAACATTTCTTCTAAATTTTGCCTTGATTAACAAGCAATGTCTTGCAGTACAAGTACTGGAACAGATCTCCCCCCGGGGCCGGGGGGGGGCCCCCCCCCTTGCTGGATTGTGGGTGATCGTCTGGAATGCTATAATGCCAAACAGGTCTCACTAATGCTTAAAATACAATAACTGTGACTGTTTTTTTACTGTAGCAGAATAACATGGCCTGGTAATTAATGACAAACCTTAATTATTACTCAAAATGACACTCGTGCCATCTAAGGATCCAGCAGTGAATTCAAACATTTGCACGTGGAAATTTTTAACATATTAGAGGTGGCAAGCTAATTACGGACACATTATTTCTAATCTGTGACATGGCAGCTGTTTGTGGAATTATTCTTGAAATTGGTTAGTTTTACTTCATGGACTGAGCTTCCAAACCACTGTAGCTGGCCCTTTAATTGGCATTTTCTCAAGGGGCCAAAGATGCATGCCTTCAGAGACTAGGGTGCGGGGCAATGGTCTCAAACTATAGGAAAAGAGATTCAATTTAAACATTATAAATAATTTTTTTCTTTATATGTCCAAACAAGCACTTTGAATTGGGACTAATAGTTCCTTAGTGCCTTAACCTCATCCTTAATGGTTACTACTTAAATGGGAGGCTGTCAGGGATCACCAAGAGGTTCTCTGGCTGAGTAGTAGAGCATGCACTCCATGTAAAAACATATTCCACGATCAATCACCCAGGTGAGTTTTGGGGTAAATCCTCCCCGAAGCCCCAAAGAGCTACTGCTTTCAATCGGTCTGGCCATATTGAACACTTTATCTTGATACAAAACAGCTTCTCATCCTCCTACTGCTCTTGTTGCCATTTGTAATTCTTAAACCTAGACACCTGCTGGAAAATGACAGTCACTCAGATAAAACACTTTCGGTGTCCATCCTTAAAGGACGTGCATCTTATTTTCTTTTGCCTTCGTTTTTAAGGCAAGACAAGCAAAGAGGTCAAAGGTGACTGCTCTTTAATCTGAGCAACAGAACTCCTTATATTTTTTTGGAAAGGGGGCTGGCGGAATAGAGAGGTCTTAATTATTACTTCTCCTGGCTTTGTCTCTGTTGCTTCCAGCTGGTCATCAAACACTAGCAGGTTGTTCATTAGCAACAGTTTATCAGTAGGTCACGGAGAAAATGCTGGAGAGACGCCCACGAGAAGACCACCCAGGGGAACACAGACAGAGAGACACGCTGCTTTCTCTGGTGCAACATACCATTCATTATTATGTCCCAGCAAGGACCAAAGGGAGTTCTTGATCACCTTTGCTGGAGAGGTAATAAGGGCTGGGGCTCAGGAAAGCTGCAGCTCTCCCAACCACCCCCTTTCTCTCTTTACAAGGATGACTTGTGTTCTGGAGCAAAATGACAACTCAGCTGGCAAAAGGAGACTGGACTGATGTATCGAGCGGAATTCCCTCCAGGCCAAGTCAGTTCGAAGAGTGGCGGGGGAAGCTGCCGATCGCAGCCAGTGGAGCCGGCTTCTGAGCCAGGCAGGAACACTTCCTCTTCAAACACATTCATGTCCTTGTAGTTTTTTCACTTTATCACATTAAGGGGAGGAAAATGGTAATGAAGGGATCCTGACGGCGTCTTCTTTGTGAAAGCAACAAAGGGAGGACGGCTCAAGAAAAAGGAACACGGAAGACTGAGTGTTCCTTTCCTTGGAAAGAGGCCTCCAGTGAGTGATTCCACCCTGTCATGTTCAGCTTCAACTTGACTTGAAAGCCAGATTTTTTTTTTTTGGGGGGGGGAGAAACAGGCAGCTCCTGTATGACATCTGAGCAGTACACCTGAGTTCCAAGAGCATCCGCCCCACCCCACCCCCACCCCCAGACTGTGTTTGATAGCATTATTTCCCACCTCTTCTTAAGGCTTCTTTGCACATTGACTTCAGATGCTTCCAGTATACTTCTAAAGCCAAAATGTGAAAGCATACTCACAACACGCTTACAAATGCAGCATGGAAACAATTAACATCACAATTAACATCCCTATCCCACAATAAGGTTAACTCTCAGTTATTTGGACACCCGGGTAGCATGACACCACACACACAGAAAGTTAAGAACATAAGAACATAAGAAGAGCCGTGCTGGATCAGGCCAAAGGCCCATCTAGTCCAGCTTCCTATATCGCACAGTGGCCCCACCAAATGTTCCTGGGAGTGCACGAGACTAGATCCCTGTCTCCTGATACCACTCCCCTGCATCTGGCCCTTGAAGTACCTTGGTTTTAAGGCTGGAGATGACACATCTCCATCATGGTTTGTAACCTGTGATGGACTTTTCCTCCAAGAATCTGTCCAATCCCCTTTTGAAGAAATCCAGACCAGATGCCATCACCACATCCTATGGCAGGGAGTTCCACAGAACTTGGCTCAACATGCAACATTTTAAATCCGATTTTAAAGTAATTTTTACAGGGCATTTTTGGCATGATTAGAAGTATTTTAACAGTACACTTTCAAGTATTATGGCATTGTCTTATTGGTTCTAGTTTTTTTTAAATAACTATAATGAAAATTAACAAGAGCCATGAGCTGCA
>JAHTLZ010000280.1:1347782-1391742 GCA_023846285.1 Phrynocephalus versicolor | reverse complement strand
GAAAATTGCTAATTGCTATAAAACTGCCAGAATTTTTACAGTAGCAGTGGGTTTTTCTTGCAACAAAATGTCTCCTCCCCTGTCCTCTCTCCATTGATTTTATTTTATTTTATTTTATTTACACCTGCACAATGATGGGCTGGCCAAGTGGCCATGTGGGGGTGACCATGCAAATTTTTGGAGCCATCATGGCCACTTGGCCACTGAGACTTCTGGGATGTGCCAAAAAGCCCCCTAAACCCTGCCCTAGCCCCCTAACCCTAATCCTTGATTCCTTACCCATACGCCACAGTACACTGCCCTCTTAGTGGGTCAGAGAGGCACCCAGAGGTGCACCCCACTACCCCACCCTAACCTCACCAGTAACTAGCCTAACCCTAGCCCTTGCGCTAAGCTGCTGTCCCCTAAGCCAGATCTACTTGCATTGCACTACACGCAAGTACGATTCCCTTCTTTGTGAGACACAGCGGGTGCGAGTGACCCAGTCTTGACTCAGGGTTCTCCTGGACGGACGGTCATGCACCAGTGCACTGGTCTCACTAGTCTGCAACTGGTATGCATATCCATATGGCTATGCATGCCCTTTTGCAGCAGCAGGTGAGGAGAGGAGACCCCCATGCCATGAGGGGTCTCCAGGAGCCTGCTTTCCCTTCCTAGCGGGTGAGGATAGGAGGCACCCATGGGTGCCTCCAGGAGCCCGCTTTCCCTTTATAGCGGGCCGGCGGAGGCACCCACCCCACAGAAGTGCCTCCAGGAGCCCGCTACCCCCCCAAACCAGTATAACGACAGACGAAAAAACGAAAAACGAACCGACTAATTTTTGCGAAGTTTCGCGAAAAACGGAAACGAGCCGACACGGGCCGCCTCCGACACACGACAACTCGAAAACGTCATTTTCCCTAGTCGTGCCCATCTCTATTGACAAGTAGATCAGGGGATTCTGCATCAGCATCAAAGCTCGTTGGTCAAGCTTCAATCTGTAATAGAGATGGGCATTTCATTTCAGAACCAGTAGGTTACAAAACAAACCACGTGAGCCCAGGTGGTCCCGGAACTGGCTAATACACACAGATCTAATTGCTTTACCTTTCTCTGTCTCATGCAGGGTTAAAATCCAATGAGGAAGCACGCTGCAATGTCACCTGTGCTAGATCTGTGATGCTGGCCAATCAGGAGCTGTGCAGAGGCAGTCATCATCCCACCTCCTTCTCTGATTGGTCAGCAGCATGAAACAGTAAAGTTGATGTGCCGAGGACTACCTGGGCTTGTGTGCTTCATATCGTAACCTACTGGACCCGAAATGAAATGCCCATCCCTAAACTGCAATGCATTGTGTAAGCAGTGATAATGGACACAAGTTCCACTGCTTTGTCCAATAGATCCAGCCAGTGAGGTGGATCAGGCTGGGTATGACAGTCAAGAGGCCTGAAGAGGAAATAGATTATTTACTCTAGGTCTAGTCTTCTGCCATGCAAAATAACAGCTGTTTTGCTGTCAAGTTTAGCCAACACCTTTCACAGAGTGTGCGGTGCTAAAATACGCAATGCAAAAAAAAATGCAGTGCAGTGTAGAAGAATGAACAAATTGTGTTTGCTATTTAAAACGAAAACCAGACAGGTCTGCTATCCCAGTTAGACACCAATCAGCATCCTTGACTAAACTTTAATATTTGGTTGAGAATAATAAGAGTCATTTTATGAACATTCCTCCTCACTAAGAAACAACCATCACTCTTTTAATTTAAGTTTAAACATCTGCTCTGTCTGATGGGGAGACCACACATGCCTATGTTGCCAACATCCATCCTTAAATGTTTCACTCCTTGTAAAATACCTTTCGCTCCTGGGTTAAGACTTTATACAGGAAGCCTAGGTGAACGGGCTGCCTTTGGCAGAGCTGCTGTAAAGTTCACAAAAACAGAGGTCTCCAGTTAAATTTATATTTCTTCTCACAGATGTACTGTTAACTAGGGATGTGCAATTCGTTTTGGAGCATACTGGCTCTGAAACGACCTGCATGAGCCCCAGTGGTGTTTGGAAGCATCCAACACACAAGCAGCCAATCACTTGCCTTGTTCAGCACCCACACAGAGCTGAGCTCCAAAAAAGGAAGCAGGCTCTGGTGTCATCTTTGCTTCTCCATGGTGCTGGCCAATCAGACAAAGAGGTGGGGTGATGCCTGTCCTGCACAACTTCTGATTGGCCAGCACCATGGAGGAGCAAAGATAATGGCACAGCCTGCTTCCTTGTTAGAGCTTGACTTCGTGTGGGTGCAGAACAAGGTAAGTGAATGGCTGCTTGTGTGTCAGAAGCTTTCAAACACCACCTGGGCTCATTGCCCATTCCTACTGTCCATCAGAAATCAAATACTTCCAGTGGACGGAAATGTTTCCCTTTTCAATATGTTATGAGAATGTGGTCCTCAAACTGTTGGCAAATCTGAAAAACAGTCTTGGCCTGACCCTTGATTTTCATCACACTCCCTCTTTCTCACCAATCCACTTCTAAATACCTGCTCTCTTCAAGAAGACTTTGGCTTAACCCATCTTAACCCCCTCAGCTGTGTTAGACTATAGCACTTACTGTAGCCCACATAGCAATGGTATGTATCCTCTGTGAAGCTAAGACTCAAACATATATGGAAGGCATGCAGGAGGATTGGCTGCATGAAGGAAGAAGATGCAAACAACCCATCCAAGGCTTCTACGTATCAGAAATCCACACATCAAAGCAGCAGCTGCTGCAGTTCTGTGCAGCTCTTGCACTGAGTAATTTACAACCCATCTTGTCCCCAAATTCTCACAACTGGGAGCATTTTCATCAGGAAGGAATGGGAATCATTTCATACAGCAAAGGGGGGGGGTCAATGGCTCTTTTTCATTCTTGTGCAGAAATGAAAGCAGAGAGTGTTTATTGAGGGATTTTGGTGCCTGATCCACCTGCGATAAAGGAAAATCCATGGAATGCAGACACCTGAGTAAACTGATCTTGGGCTGCATTTCCAAAGAGAAGTTTTTAACCCCCTCCTGACACCTCAGCAGACTTTGCTGCCGGAAGCTCAAGGTCTGTCTGCTGAGGTGTCAGGAGGGGGTTAAAAACTGGAAATAGCAGCCAAGCAGCCCAAGGTAAGTTTGATGAGGTGTTAGTCATTGGTTAAAAACCTCTCTTTGCAAATGCAGCCAGCAGAAGCAGCCCCAGCTGCTGAGGTGTCAGGATGGGGTTAAAAACCTCTCTTTGGAAGCAAAATGCAGACACCTCAGCAAGGGCTGCTCCTGCTAGCTCTGCTTGCAAAGAGAGGTTTTTAACCCCCTCCTGACATCTCAGCAGACCTTGCTGCCAGGAGCTCAAAGTCTGTCTGCTGAGGTGTCAGATGGAGGTTAAAAACCTCTCTTTGCACACAGAGCCGGCAGGAGTAGCCCCAGCTCTGTTTGCTGGGGTGTCAGGAGGGGGTTAAAAACCTCTCTTTGGAAGCAAAATGCAGACACCTCAGCAAGGGCTGCTCCTGCCAGCTCCACTTGCAAAGGGAGGTATTTAACCCCCTCCTGACACCTCAGCAGACCTTGCTGCCAGGAGCTCAAAGTCTGTCTGCTGAGGTGTCAGATGGAGGTTAAAAACCTCTCTTTGCAAGCAGAGCCGGCAGGAGCAGCCCCAGGTTTGTTTGCTGAGGTGCCAGGAGGGGGTTAAAAAACATCTCTTTGGAAACCTGCTTCTCTCAATTAAAAAAATGTGATATACTAGGACCGTAATATATGAACTGCATTGTGGCAGGGGACTACTGTATATCCATTTGAAATACAGATCATGCTCTTTTCCCTGGAGCCTTCTTCAACCTCTTCCCAGCAAAGCCTGGAGGTAACAGAGGAACGTGTTGCAACTGCTCATGAACTGCTAGAGACTTCTGCACCCACCCTAGACACAGCTGCCCTGGTTTCCCCCCATAATGCAGTTATCTCCCATCAGCATCCCTTAATATACAAGAAGAGGAAACAATTAATGAAGCAGCGTGGAGGGCGGGTACAAGAGGATAAGCCTATTAGGAAGCTAATTTTGCTTTGTGAACAAGTCACCCCAGCTCTGGCTGTCCCATATTAAGTCGATTAGTGCTGTTTCAAATGATAGGAGAAAGGTAATACCGCATATAATTTACTCAGTCAAGGGCATTTTCACCTGCTGATCAATTTACATATTCTCCAATGTCATTAGATTGAAGGCAGTCATCAGAAAGAGAGAGGAGAGAATAAATTGCAGACTTGTGTTCATTGAACTCTTGTCATATTGTTCTTATTACAGGAGGGTGTTGTTTTGCTCAAGACCAGGAAGCTTTTACTTTATCCCACGCCTGTCCAGTTGTCCGTCCAATGTGATGGAATGTCTGTTTCTAGTTTGAGTTGTAATATTATTTACAGAAAGAATACCTACTGAAAGTCTTGGAGCAGACTGCTGTAATGTGCACGAAACACCCAACGGTAGGGCAAACAAAGCCCACAACCATGTATGTTCACCTGCACATGAACATACATACATACATACATACATACATACATACATACATACATACATACATACATACATACATACAGGAAGGAAGGAAGGAAGGAAGGAAGGAAGGAAGGAAGGAAGGAAGGAAGGAAGGAAGGAAGGAAGGAAGGAAGGAAGGAAGGACACAATAAGTGGCTGATTGTTCAAAAAGGGAACAACCCTCCATTGCTCCTTAAACAATCCAGTAGTCACCCCTAGGTTTGTGCAATACAGTATATGTAATTCATATAATTGGGTAAAATATAAAGGTCTTGTTTTAAAATGGACAACCTGGTAAACGTACCCAACCAGTGAAATCCTCATCCTTTTGTATGATTCTTGGAGAAGCAGGGACTGCAAGGCTGAGACTGTAGGACTTGGTTAAAGTCACCCAGAAGATTTTTGTGGTTTTAGTTCCAGGTTAGCTTCGTCTAGCTGTCTAGTGTGGTCTAATGGATAGAGTGATGACCTAAGACCATGGAAACTTGCTGGGGGTGTGGAACTTAGAAAACAATTTCTTAAATATTTCACTTTTCTTGAAAGCCCTGTTAGGATCACTATAAGTGAGTTCTGACTCGATGGCTGGGCCTAAGACCAACATTGTTATCTGCTTCAACATTGTCAGTACGTTCAGATGAAAATTATTCGACTTACCCGTAATATTTCTTCCACACAACTGGAATCATTGGAATGGTTAACCTAGAAGGAAGGGAAATGAAACATTTAGTCCATCTGAAAAACCAAGTTCACAGCTAACAACAACAACAACCAACAACAACAGCAACAGGAAGGCAGAATCATAATTAAGTCAAGCTTAAGCAATTGAACATCCACATTGCACCAGAGTCAGGTCCAAGCTGAAGCCAGGTGCTAGGAACCAGAATCCAGAACACAGCCAAATATGATGTTTTATGTTGTCTGCAGAACAATGGTAGTTGTGTCCTTGTCCAAAAGTGGGAGGATAAGGCATATCTTTCCAACAATGTAACCTTCAGATCAATGCTTCAGATAATGCTCTTTCCCCTGCAGCCTTCTTCAACCTCTTCCCAGAGGTTGATGTCACTTAAATACCAGGTCACACCTGGCACAAACTTAGGGTGTTGTTCTGTGAACTGCTGGATAGCTCAGTGGTGCAGGAAACTGGCTTCAGAGCTAGAGGCTGGGGGTTTGATTCCCCTACTGTGACTACTTGGCAGTGGGTGGACTCAGTGATCAATGGGATACCTTTCAGTTCTGCAGTTCTCAATCTAAGAGTATTATTAATAGAGATGGGCATGAAACAAACTTTTGGTTCGTTTTGTTATTTGTTATTCATTTTGTTATATAACGAAATGAATAATGAACTTCCCCTCTAAGAGAAATGAAATGAAACAAAACTGAAATTTCCATTTTGTTTCAGTTTGTTTCATTTGCCAGCGGTGTCTCCTATCTGGGGCTGCTCCTGGGGTCCTCCATCCTGGCTGCAGGGAGGGTCCAAGAGCCTCCAGGGGGAAAAAAAAGGGGGGGGAGCCAACCAGCTTTGCTACAGCTGGTAGGCGGCCATGTGGTAAGCAGCAAAAAATAATAAAAAAATAAAAATACAATAAAATAGTAATAAAAAAGATCTGGCGTGCGGGCCCAGGTACCGGCCCATGAGCACCGGACCCGGCAGGATTTAACAACAACAACAACAACAACAACAACAACAACAACAACAACAACAACAACAACAACAGAAAAACAAACCTGAACCAAAACGAATTACAAAATGATTTTTCCCCTAAAACTTCATTGAGTAATTAACGACCTGAACCAGACCGGAAAATAAACCAAACCGAAATGAATCACAATTTTTTGGTTCATGCCCATCTCTAATTATTAGTATTAGTGAACTGAGTGTCAAGCTAGGACTCAGGAGGAGACATGGGTTCAGATATTTGGCCATGGCAACTATTTGGTATTGAAAACATAGCAGGCAAACTAATCCGTGAGCAGCTCACATATGCTAAAAAAACAAACAAACAAAAAAAAACCTATCAGTGACTCCACAAGTCAGAAGCCACTTGATGGCAGATCATAAATTAAAATATACTTTTATAAATATATACATTATCGGGCTACAGTGTTTTTGGTGAGGATATTTTAATTGCACATGGTTGAAGTTATAAAATAAATTGAACTCCCTTCGGCTTCTAATGCATAACTTAAAACCGCCAGAGAAGTTTGGATTTCAACTGGATCTTTACTGCTTCCCCTTTAGTTGCAATTATAATTAAATCGCTTTGAACTCCTGATGCCATGAGATATTGCTGCATGTTTTCACTACCGAGGTCTCTGGACTTCCTTAGATTGTGAACATCTCTTAGACTGGTGTGTGCTTACAGCGTCACGTGCCTTAATTGCTTACTAAAATGTAAAGAAGAGAGACTGAGTTCTTAAAATATCTCACTTCTATTTGGTTTATAAATCACATTAATTATATTTTTACATCTCTAGCAGTGTACAGCCCAAGTTCCAACACAAGACTAATTAAGTAAAAGTGGAATTAAAAAAACAAAAACAAAACTCTACAACCCTGAAACCACCAGCACGCACATCCAAAACAAACCGTCGGAATTGCAACACAGAAATAACTGTTGAGCCTCAAATTAATGAGGCGCTCTGCTAAGCAAGAATGTCCATAAATCCCTAATGAGAATTTTAAACACATTAAAACTTCCTAATATAAAGTGTTTGCTTTTGTTTTTATCCAATAACAAATAAGCCAATAATGTTATGGCTCTAAATGACACTATTAACTGTCATGGTGAGTTTTATTTGACAATCACTCCATTCAAATACAGCAAAAAAAACCAATTAATTTGCCCGCTGTGAAATGTTTCTTGATCGCTTTTATGTGAGTTTCTCTCCCCACCGGCCCCATTCTGCTCTCGGAAATGTAAACAGGGTGGTCAATGGAGGTGGTAAATTTTCCCTGAAAATGTAGTGGAACAAGCTATAGATTTTCTATCCAGTTTGCATTTCAAATGAATGGCGAGATAACCCTCAATGCTGGGAGGGTCATCTCTCACATAAGGTTACCCTGATAAACAGAGCATTTCATAGTGAACATTTTATCATTTTAGGACTACTACAGAAGCAAATGGAATCCCTGGAAGATCTCTGCTTCATTCCGTCTTTAAACAGAGCACAGTCATAGAGAGCTTTGTCTACTATTTTTTTCTTAACTAACTGATAACCATTTTACCACCCTCTGAAAACAAGGGACATAAAATGCATAATTGTTGGGGCCGGCCCTGCCATTAGAAAGCACCTTAGGTGGCACATTTGAGGTATCATAAAAGACCGGCCAATAGTTAGCTATTTAATTGGCTGCTTTGTTTTTATCACTGGAGATGCAGAGATATGCTTGCAGGGATTTCCATTCCATGTGAGATAGTAATTTGTATTGTGGGGTGCGTTAGTATACGGCATTAGCCAAGTGTTAACTGAGAGGCCCAGTCTACTCAGGGCCTTTGAATGTAATAGACAAATACTATGAGTGGATTAGACCTCCTTATTCATACATGTTGTTCCTGGGTAGACCTACACCTTAACCTGAGGAGGGAATGGATGTACTTACAGGCCTACTGCAGGAAGTAAAATGTATAGAGCCATTCCTGATTACTGCAAATGAGAATAGATAGCACACATCTATCAATTTTCCTCTGTTTTCCCTTGCCAGAAGTACTGCAGTTATTAAAACACTTTTTCCCTTGCAAGTAATCTACGGCAGCTGATGCCAGCCATAGAAGGCAGCATGAGGCTAGACACAGCAATAGTTTTGTCTCAGTTTTGTAGCATAAGAATGTTAGAAATGAGTATGAATCAATGACTCTGAGAAGTTGGCCTGATTGTTAATGGAGTGGCACTGAATAGGTAAGCATCCATGCCTTCTCATATCTTTTCTAGATCAAGTTTAGATTTGGAACCCTTGGGCGCTCTTGAGGTCATGCCCTACTTCTTTCTCCTCCATTCTATCTGGGCAGGCAGAGGTTAAATCATGGCTGCCAGCCGATCTGTATGCACAGAAGCCAGCTCTTATCGGCATCTGTGCCCATTGTTACACTATGACTTCCTCTTGCATTATCCTTAAACAAATTTCCTAGCTATTAAACATTAATTTTTTTATTTGTCTTCACATGAGTCTCCAGGGTAATTATTCCCTATTCAGTGGCTCAGTGTGATGCCAGCAAAAATGCCAGATAATTAACATTGTAAACCGCCCAGAGACTACTTGTAGTGGTATGGGGCAGTATATAAGCAGAACACTTTTTTGTTTGTGATTAGCACGTCATTGTCCATGGAGTGAATGTTTTCTGGTCCTCTGGGACCAAGTAGAGAAGTACGTATGGCATGAGGAAAGAATATCACTTCCAGAGTAAACATGGATTAAAATCCTACTACTAATGCTTGCCAGCATAATGCCATTGGTCTAAATGTGGGCACCAAATCGTGCAAGTTAAGAAGCAAGCGTAGGCATTTGCTCTTGTGTGCAAATTACACGGGTCAACATGGCATTGCAAGGGCCGATTCTCACGTCTTTATGGATGGCAAGTCCCTGATGAGATCAGCATCAACTTTGTTACACTAGTGTGCAAACATATTTTTTCAGAGATACTGTCTAAAATCAGGATCCAAGTGAATGATAACCGAAGCACTGATGACCAATAGGCATGGGGATAAAGGAATCAATGCCACACAGGCTGTAGGTATGGATTGACGCCCTAACATATCTCTGAGCAGCTAGAATGCCCCGCATGGAAAAATAAGAGAGCAAAAATAATGTCCTTCATTCAATTAAAGACAGCCAAGAATAGAGGAAGCTGCTGTACATTCAGTCAGACCTTTGGTCCATGGAGGCCAATAATGGCTACTCTGATTGACAGATGCTCCTCAGGGGTTCAGACTGCAGATTCCTAGGAGTACACTTCATTTCCCAGCTCTGCTCTTGAACACTTTGTGCCCTTTTTGTAATGGGATTGCAACACCTGTGTGTGTGTGTGTGTGTGTGTGTGTGTGTGTGTGTGTTGTGTTGTGTTGTGTTGTGTTGTGTGCTGTGTCTGTGTCTGTGTTACTTGCTGCCACAGGATGCTGTGATGGCATCTGGCCTGGATGCCTTCAAAAGGGGATTGGACAGATTCCTGGAGGAAAAGTCTATCACAGGTTGCAAACTATGATGGAGATGTAAAATCTCCAGGTATAAAAACAAGGGTACTTCAAGGGCCAGGTGCAAGGGAGTGGTATCAGGAGACATAGATCTAGTCTCGTGCGCTTCCAGAGGCATCTGGTGGGGCCACAGTGAGATAACAGGAAGCTGGACTAGATGGGCCCTTGGCCTGATCCAGCATGGCTCTTCTTAAGTTGAGAGAGAGAGAGAGAGGAAATCCTGGGAGTTTTGGCTGTGAAAGCATCTTGGTCATCATCACTACACATTGACCCATAAAGGAAAACTGCTAGTGGATTTACACAGCCTCGCTTCCTTGGACTGTGCGTGGCTGTTGCTAGAGCAGCCAAAAAAAGACCAGAGGCTCCTTCCAAAAAAAGAAAAGGGGGAAAAAATCTACTGAGGACAGAATGCCAAACAGTTCTCTTTTTCTGGCACGCTCAAGGCGTGTTTCACCAGACGTGCGACTGTGACAAATCTAAGATCATAAAAGCTCTTTGCAACTCTATTAGAAAGCTTTCCAACTGTTGGGTATGTCCAAAGACAGATCGGTTTTTAAGTGGAAATCCCCATTTATATCAAAAGAGGCTTCAGCTGGCAGCGTCTCTCTTTTTGCCAGAAAACTTTGAAAAATAGACTCCAAAATGCAAACCAGTTACTACAGAGACGTCGCTGTGGAACCGAGGACTATTTAAACGGCCAGGAAATGTACTTAGTCTCCCTTAATGCAGCACAAATTAACAGTTGATACAGTTGCTGTCCACTGAACTCTTTCTGATGGGCCAATAAATTAGACAAGCAGTCTGGTATTAAGAGAAGAAAAAGTATGACATGTTGATAAAGAAAATAATAAAACAGCAAGAAATAAATATGTATATCCATATTCACCTCCATATTTATTGCATTGATGGCACACAATTCTCTCTCTCTCTCTCTCTCTCTCTCTCTCTCTCTCTCTCTCACACACACACACACACACACACACACACACACCTTTGTAATATATTAGGTTAGCTTTTGGAAACATTCCTTTTTATTTTTAACCACAATTCCCAGGAACCACAATCAACCATTTCCATCTGCACAGCATGGATCAGGGCAGATCTGTTGACCTCTTCCACGTTAGGAACACCAGGCTCTCAGATGAGTGAACTGACCTTGCCTTTTCCTTCTTAAATTCATAAACTTAGAAAGTGTATTGAGCTGTACCTTGGAAGCAGCAACACAGAATAATGCTGAACTATACTATCACCTCCAAATTACTAGTGCTTCACATGTGTAAAACTGTGCATCTGCGCTAGGACCCCTTAAATTTGGATGATGGAGACTGAAGCAAGCATACCTTGACATTCATCGGACATGTAACATATACTCCTCAATGTCACTTTTATCTCTGTATAGATGTAGACAAGAACAGAACAAATCTGGGCTTCATTTTTCTGAGCATCTACAGTACATTAACAAGTCAGATAGCCAGTGTAGTGGAGAATGAAATGATTGAAGAAGAAGAAGAAAACAAAGCTGTGTGGTCCTTATATGAAATCCATGCTCCACAACTTTTTCAATATGAAATGGTGAAACATGGACAGAGTGGCAAACCAGAATAAGGATAATGTTGTAGGACTAGAACTCTGGGGAATAGGATTTGAGTCTTACTGGGGGAATGGAACGGGTAAGATAACGCCAAAAATATTTCATTTACCATGAAAGCCCTATTGGGGTTGCTACAAATTTGGTTCCAACTTTATGGCATGCAACAAGAATAAAAATTATATATACAAATTGGTCCCAAGAGTGGTACCCCGAGTTAAGAGCAGCTCGACTTAAATGCAATTTGACCTAAGTGCAAAAAAAAAGTTGGCATTTTAACTGCTGCATTACAAATTTTAGATATGGTCTGCCTGACTTACTTTTTTTTTTAACTTATTTCTTCAATTTTTGGCTAGGTACCCTGACTTAAGAATGCATTCGGAACAGATTACATTTGTAAGCCGAGGTACCACTGTACACACACACACACACACACACACACACACAGAGAGAGACTGTTTTGAAATGATGTTTCCTTTTCCTTTCCTCTTCTTTTGAATACCTATCACCTAATCCCATCATTATTTTTTTAAAAGGTTTTTCAGATGGATCTAACATTACCTGACACTGCTTCATTTGTGACCTTTTTCATCTGTCAAAACAGACAGATATTTATCTGGCAAAGAGTCAACCCACAGCCCCAAAAGGTGCTGCACTAAACGTTAATCCATTCCAGTAGACAGTCATGGAAATTATATTTCAAAGTTCAGCCTCCTTTAGCATTTCCTGCTGAAATATTTTTGGCATCCAAAGGCGGAAAGTTGAAATCTGGCTTTCAAATTGAGCCCATGTCATGTGCTTTCTACAAATGTTGGCTGCGAACATTCCTTATTATCTGGAAGATCGGGAGATGCCGGGTTCCATTAATTTTATTTCTCTGGCTGCTCCTCGCTTTAAGAACACTTTCTTTTACCTTAGGATATTGACCTGCTGCTGGACCCCATCACAAACTGATGAGAAGAGACACTGATATATTAGGCAGCCAGGAATACTTCAGGGAAATTCTCAATAGCAATCTTGGCAGAGTTTTCTATTTCCATTCATATTGCTAACACCATAAGCAGAATTAAATAAGATTTGAAGGAAAACCAAAGAATTGGACTCTCTTTATGCTTCAGATGTAAAGTGGCTAACTTTTAACAGACTTGTGGATTAGAGATGGGCACAAAATGAACTTTTAGTTTGTTTTGTTATTCGTTATGCATTTCGTTAGGTAATGAAATGAATAACGAACCTCAGAGTGGTTTTAGAATGAAACAAATCTAACAAAAAAAATTGGTTCGGTTCAGTTCGGTTCATTACACGGCTGATGACAGCGACCGCGCGCTGTCATCGTCGGCAGGGAAAACTGTCTAAGCAGATGCCTCTTCTCACCTCCACATGCGGAGGCGGGAACAGGGGTCTCTTTAAAGGGATCTTCCCCACAGCCGATGACAGCCGAACTGCCACTGCTGGTAAGAACCCGAACCGGATCGGTTTAGGTTCATACATTTTTTTTTTTTAAAAACCGTACGAACCTGAACCCGAACCAAACCAAGGGTGGGCCCGAATGAGACAAACCTGAACCATGGGTTTTCTGATTTGTGCCCACCTCTATTGTGGATATTTTTCATAGGAATGACAGGCCTAGAAGCCTTGACAGTAGAATCAGTGTGGCGGAGTGGCTAGAATTCTGGACCCTGGGAAGTCAGTCATGACTTGGCTTGGCCTTCTAAAAGGCCAGGTGTTCTTGGATTGCAACTCCCAGAAACTCTGGCCAGCACAGCTGGTGAAGGCTTCTGGGAATGGCCATCCAAGAACACCCGACTTACTCAAGTCAGTAACTTAAAGGCTTTCTCTTTGGATCCAATAGGTTAAGATTTGTGCCTCACTGGTGAACTTCTTTAAAGGAAATCAAGCGGAGTTGGCTAAAAACAAAATGGAACTTTGCACAGAGAAAACGGGACAAAGTAGAGTGGAATGAGTCAACATGTAATAAACTGAAAGGGAAGGAAAAATAGTATTTGTCAGAACTTGAGAACGTGAGAAGCAGAGGTGGTGGTATAAATTATACTCTCCCAGTTGATGAGTTACCAGGACTTAGTTCCATGTGTGGAGCAAAATAACATGCTGTTATATCCACGTGATCTCATCAGAGCTTCGTGAGACAAGATATTTTCTAATTCTCCTTTGGAAAGTGTTTATAACCATATTGCAGAATGGAAAAATAAAAAACTATCTAAGAGCAATCTAAGCTCATGTATCCATAGGAGTGAGCAAATTAAAGCGTGGAAATGTTATGGGTCTCATCCACAAGTTCCGGAATACCTAGCCAGCATGATGGTTGGGTGGGAGTCGTAGTTCAAAAATAATGCTTCCATGCTCTGGAAGGAATATCACACATAAGCCCACACACAAATTAAAGGGGAACTCACTAATTCACTTACAGATCCCAAGGGTGTTTCAGGCTACTACAAACAGAGATCGAAATACCTACAGACACACAGGCAACATGTTGCAGAAGGTGTCTGTTGTAAACATGCATTAGGAGCTCAAGTCCTGATCAATAGCATACCACCGATCTGGAGAGGAGCCCTGGGGAGGCCTGGGTCTGTGTACATGGAGGAGAGAGGGAGGGAGGGAAAGAGAGAAGAACATTATAATGAAATTTTATTTTGCACAACAAACCTTAATTTTCTTCTCTCAGTTTCCCTGAGATCTTCATAAATCAAAGCCAACCAAGTTCAAATGAACCAGGATAGGCTATATGAGTGGGAATCACTTACTGCTCTTATATGTCTGCGGACGTGGATGGCTTTGAACAAGAATTAGGCCACTTCATGGAAGGTGCCACTGTTTGTGTGCCATGACAGCCATATATTACTTCCAGTTCTAAAAGCAGTAACTCTCTACCCACTAGAAGCCGGTGTATACAAGCACGAGGTTGCTTGCTGCCTTCATGGTTTGTTTGTCAGCTTCCACCAAACAACAACAACAACAACAGAAAAAACTGGCTGGCTATGTAGGAAGAGATTTCCGGATAAGACAGGTTGTTGTTGGTCTGATTTTTGATCATACTCGTATGAACAAATGTTTATGAGCATCAAATTACAAGCAAGATAGTTATTGGATACTAGCTACTTTTTGTGTGATGAATAAAGCTACTAGTCATTACACACTAAGTAATATTTAAATTACTTAGGTGCAATGAGTAAACATGTCTATCTGTGTTCAACGGTTAATTGGAGGGCATTTTAAGGTCCTTTTATAGACATCACAAAAGGGCTTTTTCCAGGTTTTATACTTTTCTAATATCAGTCTTAGGTGGCAAGGAAAGGATCCTTCATTCTGTATTTCCTGTTTTTATAAACTCTCAAAGCACATTATCAAAACTGGCCACTAGAGGGAAACAGAATTTTCTGACTGTAACAGCAAAACAAATCCTTGAGGACAGGTATGGAATGTAAGCAATTACTTGCTTGAATGGAGCAACAAATAATGGTCATATCTGTCTGGCTTCCTAGAAGAAGTCCCTACACTGAGTTCCTTTTAATATGCAACTTCCAAATTCTGATGTGGAGTGGTTCATCCTGCCTTCTGGATGGGCAACAAATAATATCGCCAAGGAATGTTCTTCTCAGAAAAGAGTGAGCAGAAACAGAAGAATGAGGGAGATGTAAAAGAGCCATTTCCATCTTTTCTATTCAAGTAATTGTTGAATTGTTTCATTCTGGAGAGCTCCCTCCTCGCCAGCAATGCAGCAATCGCTTCTAGTACCGAACGAACATACTGCAGGAAGGCACAGCAAACAGCTCAGGAGATGAAACAAAGCCAGGCCTAATTGCCATGCAAAGCACAGCATCCCTCAGATGTTATGAGAAACGTGACTGGACCGGGGGAAATTTCAAAATATGACCATCCAAGCATAACAGAGAAGAACGGAGAAAGACCAAGCAAATGGCAGTAAGGGAGGCCAGACCATCTCTATCTCAGTTCATTTATGCAAACTCCCTCCCTTGCTCTTTGCTCAAAAAATACATGCCTTCATGCTAATAAGTCTCATAGCTCGGAGTGTATGTGTGCATGTAAGTCGGTCTCTAATCTACAGAGAATACTGGGAGACAGAAAGGAACACTCAGCATCACCCTTTCCTGAGAAACAGGTCTTATTTTAATTGGGACTGCTCATTCAATATTGTTTTTGTGTGTGCCATTCTTCCTAATAAAGAGCATGATGTGACTTTCTCCCCTACTGATAGGGAGAACATAAATATAAACAGGGCATAGGGATGTTTCCCCGGTTGGCCAGGAGCTGATATGGGAAGATATTTTAATAATATGGCACAGCATACACTATAGTGCAATTTCTATCCATTCCAACAGAGCTTGTGAGGGATGCTCCAGTAAATCAAATTGACAGTGCAGGTCTATGCTTGCCTGCTTATAAATAAGCCCCATTGGACTTAGTTCCTAGCAATGGTGCACCGGATTACTATGTAGAAAGGAATAGTGACCGCACAGCTGCTGGACTGGAGGCACTTGCCTGCCACTGAAGCTAAAACACAGGGGAGCCATTTATCCTCCAAATTATGGAGGCAATACACACGACCTACCCTAATCATGAGCCACCAAGTGTCAGTAGCTGAGTGGAATGACTCTTATGGATCCAAATTCTGATTTTGGATGGGAAGCTGTGTCTGGTGGATGAAGACATCCATGCACCTAGATATAAAGTAATTGATAGAATCCATATTTATATATCAAGTCACGGATGGGAACCTCCCTTTCCTTCTACAGTGGACCCTTGTATAACAAACAGCTCGTATAACATAAAATCCGTACAACATAAAAAATTCCAGAGATAGGGGAAATTTGCTTAACAGAATCACCTATGGGGAGAATCTGTACAACATAAAATGGAATTACTCCGTTTTCAATGCATTCCTATGTGCATTTGTATAAAGGAAAATTTGCTTAACATAATTTCATTTGGATCGAATTAATTCCTTTATACAAGGTACCACTGTACCTGGAAATATCACTACAATTCTCCTACCTACTGCCTAGATATGTGAAGGCCTGGAAAAAAAACCTGGAAAAATTCAAAACAACCCAGCTTTTTTCCTGTTTTTTTTTTTCCCTGAAGCCTTTTTGGGTTTTTTTCTGAAAAATAGGGGGAAAAAAGAAAAAAAATAGAAAAAATAATATGGAATGTTTTATTTTAACATGACGAAGAAAATATTTTAAGACAGGGTGTTCAAATATTTTCCAAATCATTTCTAAAAAAATATGCATGGTATCAGATTATTTTAATTTCTGTGCACTGAGGACAAGCAAGTCCTAGGTTACAAACTGAACTGTCCAATGCAAGAAGAAGATGCATTTAGGAGGTGCTGCTATTATCAAAAGAAAAAGAAAAAAGGTTTTACATTTATTTTTGCATGTGGGTGGGTATGTTTGGTTCTGTTCTGTCATCTTCAGTAGGCCTCAAAGCACTGGAAGAAAATACAGAGCAACGAACTTGCCAAATCAAATTGTCCATAGTCATATTTTATGTTCCTAAAGTAATATAATGACTTTCAAGCTGTAAAATGGAGGGGGGTGCTAATGTAGCATTTTTTTCATTTTTTCCCTAAAATTTCCATCTTTTTCCAGGAAAAAAACAGTTGTTTTTTTCCAAGCTTCAAAATTTCCAGAAATTTTACATCTCTCCTCCTGCCTCACACTCTTCAGGGGACAGGAAGAATTGAATTTTATCTGCTTGCTTCTAGTGCCGGTTGGACATCACACCTCTCCTAATCTTGTAGTGGAATTTTGCAGGCCAGATATGCATGCAGTAGACAACACTGCATATCTCCCCTTCAACTGCCCATGGACTACTAGATCCCTTTTCACATTACTGGAGGAGCAAATGCACCTGGATGTCTTGATATGCTTACTTCTGGACCCAGGGTTTCTTATCTAAAGGAATCCCAACAACGCTCAAGTAATAAAACACATTGAATAAAGGTAAATGGAGACAATATTTCACAGCCAATGTGGTATCATGGATAGAGTGTTGGACTAGGATTTAAGAGCCGTGAGTTTAAATCCCTGCTCAGACATGGAAAGAAACTTGAAAGGCAGCAGAGATAAACTACCCTTTCCCCTTGCATTGCACAGGTCTGAACATCATGGTTTTGGGTGATACACAACTTCTATTTCAAGGTTCCAATAAAAAAACAAATATCCCAAAATAAATATTTAGTAAATACTGCAACTCCATCTATTCAGAACTTCTTGAGTTCAACACTGAAGGCACAAAAACAGTCAGTATCTCTAATTCAGCCTCTAAATCTTTAAAGCTTTAAATACATGGTACTGCATGTAACAGATTGTCAATGTTATGGAAGAGAACCCTGATAGAGAGAACTGACCTCTCTCTCTCTCTCTCTCTCTCTCTCTGTGTGTGTGTGTGTGTGTGTGAACGCATGCACGCGTGCATGAATGCATGTCTGTGTGCTTCTATATGTATGCATGAATCAACTGTTCATGTTTTGTAGTTATGTTTTGGAGGGCATAAGAGTTATGCACAGACTCTGAGCTACTTAGGGGTTCCAGCACCTTTAAACACAGTGATGTTAGAGGGTGAAGTGTACTCCTTCAGTATAAGAACTCCTAGATAGCTCAGCGGTGTAGGCATCTGGCTGTGGAGCCAGCGGTTAAGAGTTTGATTCCCCATTAGGCCTCAATGATTCTTATTGACCTTTCTAGTTTTGCAGTTCTAAGATTATTATTTCTTAGAAAACACAATAGAATTAGAAGACACTTGATGGAACACAACAACAACAGCAACTATGGGCAATACATAGTGGGAAATTATCAAGCACTGTTTGATGGAAGGGATGAAGCAAGTGTGAATGAAATGTGGGTATGGAATGACTAACAAGGGAGAAAGCTTTGAGTGTAGGGAACAAAATGTATCATTCTCGCCATGACTGCCAATGAACATACACTTGAAAGAGGAACTAAATGCAGTTCAATAAACCACATAAACAAGCAGGTTTATTTGCTTTCCTCTCCCAAATGAAACAGGGCACTCTACATTCAAGTGCATTTATGTTGTCAGGCAAGCTTTTCAATTGACAGTCGTTTCCTCACAGCTCAGTAGAGATTTTATTTGTTGCCTTTCCAACGGAACTCCACTTGCCGCATGTTGCCAGTAGATGTCGACCTCCCCATCATCTGTATCTTCTGTTGCCAAGAGGCAATCATGTCTCCAGGTGAAGATTTAGGGCATCTGCTGTGCCTCTCTCGGCATCCTTCTCAGCTGCTCTCCAACGAGGACGCGTATTGTCACGGCAGTCCAAAGACGATGCCGTCACTGCAGGAGAGGGTTGCTCCTAATGAGAACAATGGCAAGGCATTCTTCTGATGTGGTTTCTTTCTCCACCTGCTCATCATTTTAGGGTTGGGGCATTATGTATCCCAAACCTTATGCTGAAGAGCTTGGAGGGTGGCATGTTATCTTTTCAGAGTGTGTTAGAAGCCCCACAGATGTTCTTTTGCTGGGACTGAGTTACAGTGCACAGAAAATCAGGTTGGGAAGATAACTAACTGCCTTCACTTATACCCTTTCCTAATTTATTTATTTATTTATTTATTTATTTATTTATTTATTTATTTATGATTTTTTATGCCGCCCATCTTACCAAAGGAACTCTGGGCGTTTAACAACATGGTAAATAAAAGCAGATCAGAGACTGCAAATACTACAAATAATGGAGGAAAAAAAACAAAAAAGTCAAAATACCCGGCAAAATGGCACCAAGCCAAAAAAAGGAAAGAAGAAAAAACTAAACTAATGGTCACCGAATGCCCCTCGGAAAAGCCAGGTCTTGAGTGCTTTTCTGAAGGCAGGTGGAGACTGTGCTAGGCGCAACTCACTAGGCAGATGGTTCCAAAGTGAGGGGCCAGCCACAGAGAAGGATCAGTTTTGGCTTACCGAGTTCCTAGCCTCCCTGGGCGTGGCAACCCAAAGTGAGAGCGCCTGCAACATTCTAGTGGGCCGGGCCATCATTTGGTTGTTTTTTAATTAAGAGCTAAGATAACTGCATTTGGGGATGCATCCTTTGTGTCTACCACTGAACTCTGAAGCTTGGTAACATCTCGAAAATTAAATTTGGCCTTTGGGATGAAAGAGAACCCCATCTTTAGGGAATGATGTGCACTCCTGTGGACTGAGAAGTTGGCTCTTCTTTTTCTAAAGGAAAACAAAAGCTAAACGGGGCTCAAAAGAAGGGGAGGAAGAACAGAAACCATTGCAAAGGTGCTATGGCTTCTCTTACTGTGCACAGCAAAATGAGAATACATCAGGAATTCTGCAAGCAATCAGGTTAATTGCTCAACAGCTGACTGCATTTATTTTAAAATATGGCAGCCACACTCAGAAGCCTTTAGTTCTAGGTGTGGGCTGTGTGAAGATAAAGAAGAGAGATGAATTGCTCCTCTAGCCCCGGTGATCTCATCCTTTTTAAGCAGCACTGAGAATATGCACTTGGAATTACCAGGCTTATCACTCTTGTTGAATGAGATTAAACTTATAAATCTCCGATATCTTTTCTCTTTGATTCCAGACCGTGCCTACACTGAGTTTACAGGAAAATAAAAAAAATGTGATCCTTGATCGAAACACGAACACCGGGGTGCTGTAAAACCTTTCAATCTTCTTTGTGTGTAAAAGGGGTCTCCTGTGAGTTGACCCCCCTTCTTCAAAGTCAAGCCAGCAAACAAAATATACAAAACTAAATAACTGGGAAGTTGATCACCTCCACCATGTACTTTTAAACAAAGAAGCCATCAGAGGCGAACAGTGTTGGACCTGTCAACTGAACAGTGGCCAATTTCAAAGTTTCTGCTTCGGGGAAACAGGGGTCGACATTTCAAGGAGCCCCCAAAATATTTTCAGTCCATTTAGTGAAATAGCTAATTGGGAATGGATGCAACATCTATAGCTGGATGTTTTGGATTTGCTTTGCAGAAGAGTGGCACACACAAGTGCATAGACCCTGGAGGGACAGGATATAAGTGTAACAAATAAAAGTAAATAAAATACATGTGAACCACCCAGAGGTCCTTCAAGAAAGTCAGGTGGTCTATAAATAAATAAATAAATAAATAAATAAATAAATAAATAAATAAATAAATAAATAAATTATCTCAGACAATAACAATCAGCAGCCTGGTTTGACATTTATCAGCCTCCTCCTGGATTATTCTCTCTGACGGTATTAGAACCTTAACTGTCTGACCATCCACTGTAACACGTCCAAAATGCAAGATAACAATAGAAAAACTCACTGGTTTCTATTTTTTTCTATGTTTGTCAAATCCAAAATTCATTTCCATCCATCCTAGTTTTTCACATCAAAGTGATACTCTGTATTTCCTTCACAAAGAGTCACATGCACCTGTTTTTGATGGATTTCCTCCTCTAAGGGCTTGGTCCCACATCCCTTTAAAAACAGTTTAAATTACTAGATAAACCATGTCTAAAAATGCCATCCCCATGGCCACTGGGCTTTTTGAAAAAAGAAAAGAAAAAAGAAAACCCAGTAATGCCCCTTTAAGTGAGGTTTCTGTGACTCACCCAAGAGGTAGGGAATTTTTTGCCTCACTTTGATAATCCACCTTTTAAGGAAGCAGATGCCGTGGGACCATGCAATAAGAAGCACATTTATTTGTGCATTTTATGTATTTCTGTTTCCATCTGTGGACTAAAATGTATCTGCAAGTATTTTTCAATAATCCACCTTTTCCAACTTGGAAACCAAACTGTTAGACTCAGCTGCACCGCTGGTTCCAAGAGAACTCTTGATTTGACAAAACACTCCCCAAATCACAGCCACATAAAACAGAAGGATCTGACCATACTTAAATGTTGAAAAGGTTTTATATGATTTTGTCCCGGTAAGTGTAGCTGTAAACACAGCCGTTAATTCATTTCTCCAAAGATCTCACTAGTGGAAATCCCATTGTGTTGCTGAGCCTACCTAGCTTGAACCTGCGCAAGCCATTTCAAATTCCGGATCCGAGTGGAAGTCTTATCTGAGGGGGTGTGCAGTTGTGCGCTCAGTGGGCAGTCATATTGTGCAGTCACTTGGACGCGCAGTTGTGCACTCTGGTGTACAATCAGGCTGCCTTGGTCTAACTGGGTCCTGTATTAAGTGCAATAATAATTCACCCATTGTTTTTGCACTTTCTGGACCCACCACTAATTCTGATAGGTTAGAAGTTAAGACAGAGAGAGGGAGAGGGAGAATGTCCATGATACAGAAGGGCAGAGAGCATCTCTGCCACTCTTATCTGTTCTTTTAGGGCAGGGATGGTAAACCTTTTTAACAACTCGGTGATAGGGACGACAGAGGCGGTGGCAGTGGGCAGGGTGGGGCGGGATCAGTGGCAATGTTGGGGGTGGGGGTGAAGGCTGCAGGGCGGCGGTGGCGGGGGGGTCGGGATCGGTGGCAGTGGGGGGGGCTTGGTGAAGGCAGCAGGGCAACGGGATGGCGAGGTCAGTGGGGGGTGGCAGGGAGCTTGTTGCATGCCAGGCAAAAGCTCTCTGCGTGCCACCTTTGGCACGCATGCCATAGGTTCGCCATCCCTGTCTTAGGGCGATAAACACAAACCAAATGCTGAACTAAGACTCACTCTTAATGATTCCACTTTATTTAAGGCTAGAAACATTAATTCCCCACCGCTGTCTTTCTTGCGAAGATAGATGAGATGAAAGATGAACTCTGCAAGCCTTTGAAATGAGAACGCTCAGAAGGAATCTTCTTCACCCTTATAGCAATATCTGAGAAAACTATTATTTTGGAATATGATTGCATTTTTCCTCTACCTCTGCCACCATTTTTTACTGTTCCGCTGTATGAAAAATTACCTAACATGTTGGAATGGATTACTTGACCCACACGTGGCTACTTTAAAGGGTATAATTTAATGCAATCTAACTAAATTAGCATCAATTAGGCAGGCTAAATTAAAGGGCATGTCACTAATAAATTTTATGCTAAACATATTCCTGATAATAAGCTCACTAAAAAAATGCATAATGGAATAAGACACTTTTTTAAACACACTGTTGAAGTTCCAAATATGAATGTATAAAAAATAATAAAACCAAGTAAACTAATCCCATAGCTGCCTTTTATGATTGCATCACACCAGTATTAGAACGTAGAGATTAATGTGGCGGTTAACATAATGGACCATATTTTGTGGTCAACCAAGGACCCAAGCAAATGAAGTATCTCACACAGAAGCCACTCTCACCTAGATTACCTCGTATTGAGATGCAGGTTTGCTGGAAATTGATTATAAAAAAGTGGTCTGTTCCTTTAGAAGTAATCAAGGATTCTTCAGTGAAAAGAATACGTAGCCAGTTGTTGCATATCTGCCCTAAAATGCAGACAGGGAACTGACTTACTTGAGGTCACACTATCTGACTGCCCTGGTCTCTGATGGGAGTGGAGGCAATAGGTCAATAAATAGCTTAGCTGCACTCTCCCTTCTTGTCTTTTCTAGATCGACATGAAGATTGGTAATCTTAGACTTCCTTCCTTCCTTCTCTGAGGCCATTCTCTCCCTCTTCTATTTCTTCTATTCTCTCTGAGGTTCATTCTCTCCTCTTTCTTTGTCCTCCTAGTTATACAGAAGGCAAAGTTGGCTACCAAAAATCTTTCACCACGCAGAGGCTAACTCAAGGGGTGTCTTGATTCATGCTTAGCAGTCCTTCCTCCTGGGTTAATAAATAGTAACCATCCCTCGGTTAACAAATAGCACATTCACCCCACCCACCCATTTGCCCAATACCAGCCTCCAGAAGGATCACTTAACACTCATTAACCCCAGGTTAAGCACTAGGCCGCTGCACTCTTCAAGCAAATGCAGTACATTGTCCCTAGTGACTGCTTAACATCCAAGGACAGTCCTTGGATGCTCAGGATGAATCTCAGGGAGCAGCTTCATCTTCTCAGATCCAGAGAAGGATGGAGCACGTAGCATTCACGGAAAGCTTTCTACTGTCCTAAGAGAGCTTGCCTGAACCTGGATGTAGCTTGTGAAATCTAGCTATCAACTCCAGGATCTGAATTTCGGGTTCAGGTTCTTTTCTTTTGAAACAGTGAGGCCCGAGATTGGACACCATAAGAGAAAGACACAATGAGTGAACTCAAATTTGGAAATGGTTAATGTGAGAGAAATGGAGACTGTGTTTTCAAAGTTCTGGCACTGGCCCAAATATGGGACTGCTCTGTCCTCTGTAGCTTGGCCCTAGAAGTGATGGATTATTATATGTTGGCACCTATCTCCTAACAGATGGAGCTGACTTTTTTTTTTTAATCCACAGTCAAGTGACTTGATATTTTCCTCCAATGCTGTTTATCACAACCCACAGGAAGGGCTAAAGCCACAGTCTTGGAGAAGCTCCCAATTAGCAGGCAGCATCTGAGAAGTCAAGGAGAGCCGCCTGTACCCACCCCTTCAGCCTCATTTAAAAAACAAAACAAACCCTTGACTCAACCACGAGCGATCCTGTTTTATTTAGGCCTCCCAATAAAGCTAAAAAACTCTCCATCCATTTGGTTCATTAACCTATAACTGTACCAAAGCAGGAGTCAATTACATTGCCACATCAGATGTGTGTAAAGATAATTACCCTGCAAAGAAGATGTAAGGATGTCCATAAAGCCAGTGAAATGTGACCTATTAAATCAAGCTGAAGCCTATTATGGGTCAAAAAACTCATTTGTGGGGCCAATAACCTCATGGCTCTGGGCAATCTACCATGAATTCTGCAGGCGTCTTTTTCAAATAAACTTGAAATCTATTTTTCCTACCCCCTGTTTCAGGGTGTTTGATAACTAATTTAATTCATACAGCAAACATTATATTCCTCTGGTGGTCCAGCATCCACACACAGCTTCTCTGAACTTCTGTGGGCAGAATTGGTACCTATATGGCCACTTGGAGCTTCACACTATCTATGCCAATGGGTCCTAGTATGGTTGAAGGTCACCAAAGGGGGAGGAGAGGAGATTCTTTCAGTATGTATTCTGTGCCATTGAGTCAGAACCAAAGTATAACAGCCCTGATAGGGCTTTCAAGAGAAGTGAGATATTTAACAATAGAGATGGGCACGAACAGAAAAAAATGGCAATTCGTTTTGGTTCAGTTCGTTTTAAGGTTCAGTTCATTTTGTTTCGTTTTTAACGATTTTTTAAAAAATATTCGTTTTATTGGTTTGTTTGGATTCGTTATTATTTTTTTATAATTATGTGCTCCTATGTGTTTAAAAAAAATCTCTCTTGCAGAAACCTAGCACCTCAAAGAGGATGGTTCCTAATGAGAAACAGCTTGTTCTGGGAGATTTAGAGTGTTGCAATCTGAAAATAATAATAATAATTTTCTTGGGCTCTGCTCCAGCTTTTTCCAGCCCCTCCACCCCCTTTTAGCCCAAACACACGGCTTAGAACTTACTTTTCCATTGACAAAAGATGGGCCCCCTATTTCTAAAGCTACTTTCCAAAAGATACACTTTTAGCGCTGCCGGTTAGGGCGTTTAAAGGGGCCTTGTAATCCATTTATTTCAAGGAGCTTTTATTTAAGAGGCTGAGTTGAATTTTTGATTATTTAATGGTTTATCCTGCTGCTGCTTTTTTTTAAAAAAACTGTTCCTACTAAATTGTTTAAATTGGTTTTATATAAGTGTTGTGCTGGGCTGGAAAATGGTTTTTAAACTACTGCATTGCAGGGCAGGGTATTTTTCATGTTTTCATGGAAGAAAGCTGTACGGTGATGGGTCTTCTGTTATTGTTTGGAGGCGGGGCTTCAGGTGAGCATGCAGAAGAAGAATACAGCCACAAGCCTGGCCAAGACCGGCTGTGTGGTGGAAACTGGTTCTTGTAGTCCAAGTTAGTAACTTAGTTAAGGTCACTTTTAACTTTTTTTTCTACACATTACTGGAAAAGTTGCCCATTTATATCATGTGTTCTTGTATGCATCTTTTCCTAATAAACATACGCATATGGGTGGTTTCTCCTTAGCCCTATATACTATTTATTTGAAGAATGCATCACTAAACATAAGGATGGGCTAACATTTCTGGCCTCTGCCTTCTGGTTCATTCATGATTTTGGAAAACCCCAATCTGGTAAATCATGATAAATGGGTGCCATCAAGTAAAATCCAGCTGATGACAACTCTTTCCAGGTAGAGAATACACAGAAGTGGTTAACTTATCCCTTCTTCTGGAAGCATCTTAGACTGGGCAGCTTGCACGAGGCTACACAGCCTGTCTGTTCTCACAGGAGGCATGGTGGGGGATTGACCTCTTCACTTCTGGACCTGCAGCCACTGCAAGAGGGCATCAAAATGTACACCAAACAAAATTCTCCCTGATTCCCGAAAGAGATGCTTCTGAAAGCTGCAGGTCTCCAACTTTTAACATTTCATTTCTGAAAGAAACGGTACCATTGCTGCAATCCACTGTTTGGGTTCCCCTTCACCAAAGTCTTCCCGGTAGAGGGCAGGTGGCATTTTCTCATTTTGTCCTCGTAAAGCTACATGGTGGTCCATTGTGAGGCTGATTCTAACCAAAAGATATATCAACTCATTCCAAAATCTATTAACATAGCAGTCATTAATTTGATCTGCAAAATGTCATAAAACAGCTGACGCAAAGCAAGCTACTGTCATACAAACAGCAGCTGTAAAGCAAGCTACTGTCACAAAACAGCAGATTTGGGGGGGGGTTGGCATTCTCTCTTATCTACGGTTTTAATTATCCACTGGAAGGCTGGAACCAATCCTCAGTGGATACCAGGGTCCTACTCTACTCCAAGTCTGAGCAGAAATATTGACTTTTTATTTTTATACTGGTTAGAACACTTGAGCCATCTTTGCTTCATCTTTTTAAATTGCACATATTAAATCCAGGGCAATTGCAAGGTTAGTCCAATATGGTGGCAGCTGATGAATGTCTAAAAGCTTATGTGTAGAGAATGGAAATTTAATGGGGCATCATTCTACTCAACCCTTTAATATAATAAGGTTCTCTTCTATTTATTTAAAATAGTGATGGAATGAATTTTCATGAAATTATTCTTTCTCATAAAGACAGGCTGACTGGACACAGCTGCGGTAGTATCTCGAGTAAGGAATGACCTACAGGAGATTCCTGAACACCAGCTCAAGACAATAAGTGTTTTATTTTAAATTTATTTGTTTGTATTTGGAAGCAGATGCTTTTTTTTGGACACAACATTCCATGCTTCTCATCTGTGGAAGTTTAGGCAGCAGGGCAGCGAGTGCACCATGGGTGATCAAGTTGGAACCAATTAAGAGCAACTTGAGCAAGGCAAGCATCCAAACACATTCTCCATAGTTAACCGACCTGGCTTCCTGGTGTCTCCTTTCTGGATGAATGGGGAACAGCAAGCATAATGTTAAAAAAAAAAAACACCCAAAATCTCCCTCAGTAGAGAATCAGAATCAGAATCCTTTTTATTGGCCAAGTGTGGTTGGACACACCCGGAATTTGTTTTGGTGAAAAGTGCTCTCCATATATAAGAAGGAAATATAAGAATCATATAGTCAACAATAAAAACACAGTACAACAATACAATATAATTTATTATTTAAAAAGGAAGAAGAGAAGTAAAAATTAATTATTCAACCCTTTGATAGCACGTGGAAAGAAACTATCTTTATATCTAGTTGTCTTAGTATGCAATGCCCTAAAACGTCACCCTGAGGGCAACAATTGAAACAGATTATGTCCAGGATCTGTGGAATCTGTATATAATTTCATCACCCTCTTTTTAGCTCGTGTGGTATACAATTCCACAATAGATGGCAAATTAGTAACAATATTTTTTTTTCCTGCAGTTCCAATTATCCTTTGAAGTCTATATCTGTCCTGCTTAGTCGCAGAATTAAACCAGACAGTTATAGAGGAACAGATGATAGATTCAACAACACCTCTATAGAATTGAATCAAGAGTTCTTTTGGAAGTTTGAACTTCTTCCTAAGTTGACGCAGAAAAAACATTCTTTATTGTGCTTTCTTAATAACACGTCTGTGAAGATTCTCAGTCATCCAGGTGCGTTTATCTGGAAATTGAGTCATGGCTACTGGACTTCTTTTTTGTGAGATAGAAACGTTTCGCTGTTCATCCAAACAGCTTCATCGGTTAATATTAGAGCTCAAAACAGTCATAGGCTGTGTGAAATGAGGAGACCAATGTGGGGGGGAAAGGGGGGACCGTGGCCTGCTGCAAACCCACTGTAGTGTACCACCGCTTCCTCTGGCAATAGGATCAATGATAATATGCACGTGCAAATCTAATCATAAACATGCCAGCCAGGACGGGGACATTATTAGGATTTTAGCTCAAACCTGGCCGCAAATCCCACTTAGTGCCACTGTCTTTTACTGGAATTACATATCTACATCCATAAAGAGAGTATGTTTTGTTTTCTCATTAAAAAAAGATATCCCCATGAAAGGAACTCTTTAAATCACACTTGGTGCGCTCTTCCATGATGTGATTTGTCTCCACTAAATTTGCTTTTCCTTCTGCAGGTAATAAATATAGAATGCTTCCCAACCACCACCCCCATCTGTATATCTTTTAATCGACTGCGGCCATTTAACCTAGACCCTCTAACCAGATTAATAATAGAAAATGTGTCATAACAATTCTTTACTACTGGATGAATTATCATTATTGTTTTGGCATTGAAAATCTTCTCTGTTACCTCAAATTACCCTCCTTTTCAACCATCCACAATACATGAATCATTTCCCCTAATCATGCTTGGTAGTAAAAATCACATCCCAGTACAATTGAAGCATCTGACAAGCTCTGTTCTGACAGCATGCTAAACTATTATATTTGGTGTATTCCCAAGGATCTTCTACATCAGTTGTCTTTCCCCCCCTTTATAGATGTTGTAGGTTGGGAACAGGAGGAGGGAATGGATAAAAGAAGAAGAAAGAGAAAGCGAGCATTTATGCACCAGCTGATCTCATGTATCTCAATTCGTCTTTTAACTTTCGGCATGATGAATAATGCCTAGGCTCCAAAGAGCTACTATGTGGAATCCCTTCCATTCATTAAAGGCTGCCAATATGATCTTCTGGAAACAACTATTCTGGAATTTAAATCAGATGGATTGTAACGTTCCCATCCGACACATGGAAAAACCCTGAGGTTGGGCTTTGCACAATATTCACTGAAACATGTGTACGATCAGCCAAGGTAAGACTCCTGTTCCTAAAAGCTCAGTTCAGGACTTCTTATGAAGCAGGAGTCATGATTTGCTGATAAACTCATCCTGATGGTTGAACTATATTGTACAGGTTACTTATCATTAGCCAGGGACGTGGTGGCTCAGTGGACTAAGGTTTCCAAAAACTGTCAGCTGCAAGGTCAGCAGCTTGGCAGTTCGAATCCCGGGTGCCACGCAGCGGAGTGAGCTCCCGCTGATAACCCCAGCTCCTGCCAACCCAGCAGTTCAAAAACATGTCAATGCAAGTAGATAAATAAGCGCCACCGTAAAAAGCAGGCAAGTAAAACAGTGTTTCCTTGCAGCCATGCTGGCCACATGGCTATGGACTTGCACAACACTGGCTCTTTGGCTTGAACTCAGAGATGAGCACCGCCCCTATAGTCGCACATGACTAGCACGTATGTGCAGGGGGAACCTTTACCTTTAACCCATCATTACAACCTCAATCAGGTGTGCATTCTGGAGACAGGACTTACCATAACTGAGAAACCAAAGAGTGAATAAAGCTGGAAGCTGCTGAGCTGGAAGCGACTGCATGGATTATTTATACTTGGTACAAGTACAAAACGGAACAATAATGTTTCATTTCATGCCTACCCCATTTCGTTTCATTTCTTACAATTTTTTTTTAAAAAATGTATGAAACAAAATGACATTTGGGCCATTTGTGGATTTCATTGTTTGAAATCCATTTCATTGTTTGAAATCCATTTCATTGTTTGAAATCCATGAACTTTCCAAAAAAACAATGACAATCCTGAGTAGCTTAATTATACAAAATATTGTTCACACCATTGAAAACTCCAGGAACCTCCTTAACACCCAGCCAGCGAACACAAGACGTTTATACCTCCTTGCCCTTGGACAAGACAAGCATAGATTTAGTTTCCAACTATCAGACTTGATTCCTCTGTTACTGCATGACACCTACACCCCCTTTAGACCGGTACAGTAAAACTGTTATTTTGTTGTGGGTTTTTAAAGGGAAGGGTGTAATATAAACAAAGTGGTTCTGCAATCAACTCTACAACCCGTGATTCTCCTGCTGGAAAACAGTATCATTCGGGCTACCTCCTCACCCCTGTCTCTACCCATTCTTAAACTGTAACCACAGGAAAGCAACCCTAGAAGCATCCCTACTGATAGTTTTACTTTGCAATTTGTGACCTGGATTCACTCAAAAGTATGCTACAGGGCATAGAGGGTAAGTGTCCCAGTGCTTCAGCTAATTGAGCAGAGACGAGTGCCGTTTACCTGCTGTGTCCCCCTCGTTCAATGAAAGCCAACCAGTCGTGACAACATTACCTTTGAACTGACCTAGTACCCAACTGGGGTCAAGTCAAGGCCTTCTGCTCGGCTAACTGCCTCCATGTGGAAGAAGCAATGAATTTGTGAAAACAGACAGAGAGGAGGAAACAGGAGAGAGGAAGGTGTTCAAATGAGGACACCAGGTGGTGATGTCCACTGGGCTTGAGCAGTGTGATATCTCCACCCAGAAGGCAAATGAAATAAAAGGAAGAGATGCACCAGATCCCACGGAATTCTGCCTCAAATTAGGTTGGGCATTACTCTTTTGACTTCCATCCCAATAGCAGGCTGTGTGACATATTTTAGAAGAGGTATCTAGGTTAGTCTGTGCCAGTATATCAGACAAAACAAAACAAAACAGCAACAAAAATAATAAAAGAAGAAGACAAAAACATTGTAGCATCTTAAAAACTGCTATATTTTAATGTGAGCTTTTGTAGACAAGGCATATCCTCAGACACAAGGCTTTCCTTTGCAAACCGGTTCCTTTCTGATTTATGGAAAGAAAATTGCCATTTTCACAGCTCAGACAGCGCCTGAGCTTTTTAAACCTTTCCTCCCATTTCTCAAGCCCCAGGCACCAGCTGATTGGCGCTGGGGTGGGGAAACAAAAGGCTTTTCTCCCCCATCCCAGCGCCAATCAGCTGGAGCCGGGGGTTGGGGAAGGGGAAAAAAATTCACCTTCCCCAAGTCCTTGGTTCTGTTGCTTAAAGACATTTTAAACATCTCACACCACCACCACCCAGGCCTGACCCGACCTGCACCCGTATATCGCGAATTTTCAATGATCGTGGGTCGGGTTGGGTCCCTAACCCCTGTGATAGATGGGGTGGTGGTCCTGTAATCCCAAACCTAATAAGTGGGCTTCCAGAGACTCAAGGAAGTTTTTCAGTGGGTATTCTATTTCACGTCTGTATTGTACAAAACTATCTTCTACTTCCTTGTTTTCACCTCTTTCTTCTTCCTACAGAGAAATACCACCCTGTTTCTGATTCTGCTCTGTTCCAACACTTATGCAGGCCATACTTTCACAGGATCAAAGAGTTCAATTACAGCTACAGGTTTGACTAGTTACTTGAAAAGAGGAGCTGTCTATTTTAATACTTGAGTGGCAGTTGCATAACCAGTAGAGGAGCAGACTAAAATATTAATTTATTTGAACAGGCTTAAGTGTGTGCAGTTTTCTGATAAGCTTATGGGAAGCCCTGCTAAAGTTACTTTTTTTCTCCTACTTCTAGTGCTTCAGACATGTTACTTCACTTTGGCTTATGATAAAATACAGGCATGGTTTTAGAATGAAATGTGCCTCTAAAGGGTGCCCAAACCTACATGTATTAAGCGGGATATAAATACAATAAATAAATAAATAAATAAATAAATGTATTTCAACAGGACGAGGACTGAAAAAGATCCTTAAAGTCTTCCAACTGATGGAGAAAAGGGACAGAAAGAAAATTGAATTCAGAGGAAAGAAATAAAATTGAGACAGAGAGATTTTTGACAACCCCAGCTCTTGGGTGTTACGTTTGTAAAGCTGTCAGTTCCACTCCTCAATGAAAATGGGGGTGGGGTGGGAGTGAACACACAGGGGAAAGGAGACAGAAAAGCTTATAGAATGTTACTGTGATCTCAGTTCACTGGTCCTGGACACTCAAAGTGACCTCCGGTAGCCTTTATTCGGAGGAATTTGGCCCAGGGAAGCAGAAATCAAACTCTGCAGTGGAGCCTGTCACCTTTCATCAACCGATGGTTTTGAATAACCTGAGCAGAGACAGACAAGTGGTGCTTTCCGCAAGAAGCAAGATGACAGGAGACAGAGCTTGGAGGACCACTGGTTTAAATCTCCATTAATCCGCTGTGTCAGTCCAAAGGCTGAGATCAGGGCACTCTCCCGCATCCAGAAACGTCCTCTTGAAGTTTTAAAATCATAATTAACCATAGGCAAGGCACACAGCTGTTTTACAAGAGGAGGAAAAAGGGAAGGGAGGAAGCGAAGCAAGCTTGTAAAGACTTGAGATAATTGACTTAAGTAGGTTGCTTTTGAAATTGACCGGAACTTTGTCTAATGTGAACAGAGATCAGGCTTCTTTTGACAACACCAAATTAGATGGCAATTAATAAATGTTTGCCACCATCGTGATTAGATTAACCAGGCAGTCTGGGAAGTGGTCCTTTCAATTAATCGGTGTTCTTGTAACAGTCAGCAGGGCACTCTGTTCACCAGTGACTCTGGGCAGGCCTCAAAGCAGGGAGAAAAACACCCTACACATGTTCCGCCTACAAGCCATTAGAAATAGAGATGGACACGAAATGAACAATTTTTCGTTTCCGTTTTCGTTTTTTGTTTCATTATGCAATGAGACGACAAACAAATTTTGTCTCTAAAATGAAACGAAATGAACAGAAACACCGGAAATTTTGTTGTGCGTTTCGTTTCCGTTACTGCAATATGAGTGAATTGCTTAAAATGCTAAAAAATAAAAAAAATAAAAATTAATGGTAACAAAATGGTAACAAAATGAATGAAAATGAAAACTTTTTTTTTGCAAAAACTCACGAAAAACGGAAACGAACCAAAACGGACCCTCCAAACAACAAACAAAATGCCATTTTTTAATTCATGCCCATCTCTAATTAGGAATAACAGAATCATAGAATCATAGAGTTGGAAGATACCTCAAGGGCCATCTAGTCCAACCCCCTGCCATGCAGGAATCCCATCACAATATTTTCGACAGATGTCCATCCAGCCTCTGCTTAAAAACCTCCAAGGAAGGAGACTCTACCACCCTTTGTGGCAGCATATTCCACTGCCAAACAGCTCTAACTGTCATGAAGCTCTTCCTAATGTTCAAATGGAATCTCTTTTCCTAATGTTCAAATGGAATCTCTTTTCCTATAGTTTGAAACCAGAGCAGAGCAGCCCTCCTGGTTCTGATCAAAATGCTGAACCGTCTGGGACTGGTGTTCCAAGAACAGACTGCTGTATGTTCCCAGGGTGGCCACAAGCAGGAGAAGCTGGCATCAAATGTATCACGTTCCTGTGAATGAGCTTTTAACTCCCTGCCTTATTCTCACACTGACTCTGTGAGGTCGGTAGGCAGACAGAGGACATGAGGGGTCCCAATGGGATGGCCGTATGTTAGTCAAGGAAATCTCCAATTCTGCAGAATTTTACTTTCATAAGCCTTTTCCAATACTTGTGAAAGTCCATTATCTCTGTGGGTTGTCTTTTCCTTCCCTCTTTAACAGGTGTTATTTGGAACCTACCAAAGGGACTGAGACCTACATATATTTTTACAGCACCAAGGTCATGCTAAGTTAAGTTTCATGGCTCAACAGGGATTTGAATGTACATTTACATCACATAAGAACATAAGAAGAGCCATGCTAGATCAGGCCAAAGGCCCATATAGTCTTTCTTCCTGTATCTCACAGTGGCCCCACCAAATGTGTCTGGGAACACACGAGGCCAGATATCTGTCTACTGATACCAATCCCCTGCATCTGGCCCTTGAAGTACCCTAGTTTTAAGCCTGAGATGACACATCTCCATCATGGTTTGTAACCTGTGATGAACTTTTCCTCCAGGAATCTGTCCAATCCCCTTTTGAAGGCATCCAGGCCAGATGCCATCACCACATCCTGTGGCAGGGAGTTCCATAGACTAACAACATGCTGAGTAAAAAAAAAATCTTTTGTCCTTTCTCGCTCTCCCAGCCCTCAATTTGAGTGGATGTTTCTTAGTTCTGGTATTTTGTGAGAGGGAAAAGAGTGTCCCTCTATCCACTTTACTCATGCCCTGTATTATTTTGTATGTCTCAATCATATCCCCCCTCAGGCGCCTTTTTTTCCAGACTAAAGAGACCCAAATGTTCTTATGTCCCAGTTCAACCATCTCATCCCTAGACTATGCTGATGCTCTTACAAGTCCCCCCCTTCAGAATCTTGAGGTTCCATTTCAGTATTGCAACTGCTGTTGGATTCATTGCATAGATTTCTTCACAATTCCAGTTTGAAGCCATTGGAAGTCAGAGACAGCCACTACCTTGTGTAGCAAGGTGTTGCATCTAGATTTAAGAATATCCAACCAACTCGGTGGAGGCAGGGCTCCTTTCTATGTCCTTTGAGCAGCAGCCCTTCCAGCCCTCAAAACAAAGGTCAAAGAACCCTATTAGTTAGAGTGAGTTATGGTGTATACGGATGCCAAGAAGGAAGGATCCCCAAAGTGTGCTAGCGGGGTCTGCCACAAAACAGAGCCCATCTATGAACAGCAGGAATCAGGAGTGTAGCATGGGTGTCTTGCTCCTGGGACATCCATGACATGCCAGTCTTGCAGGTTGTGTGCTGTGTGCACATGTGTGTGTGTGGGGGGGGGGCAGGGGCCAGGCAGGGTGAGATGTCCCTAGGATGGAACCATTAAGCAGACATGAAGTTGCTTCAGGTCTGTGCTGGTAGTGGCAGAAGCAGAGGTGGGCCCAGTACCCCCTGGCAACTTGGACCCATGCTACCCAGATGGGAAAGAGGACCACAAACAGCAGCTGCCCAGGCCTGGGAAAATCACCCCCCCAGCCCGCCTCATGCTGTGCCACTAGCAGGAAGATTCTAGATCCAACCCAATGACTTCTTGAGGTGAATTACACTGTGTGTGTGAAGACATAGTTGCTATTCTAAATTTATTGCCAACTGCTTTTATTAATAGCTGTTGTGAGTTTTTTTTTTTGGGGGGGGGGGCTGTTTGGCCGTGTTCTGGAAGTTTTTCTTCCTGACCTTTCACCAGTCTCTGTGACTCTTCCCTAGTCTCTTCCCCAGAGCACAGAGAGAACTCCTAGTTCCCTGAGCTCCTTGCTCTCTGAAGATGCTGGCCACAGAGACTGGCGAAACGTCAGGAAGAAAAAATTCCAAAACATGGCTATACAGCCCAAAAAACACACAACAGCTCTCAGATCCCAGCCGTGGAAGCCTTCGAAAATACATTGTTTCTATTGAATCAACCAGACCACCACTGATCTGTATGAACAGTGATCCTGTACACACAGATTTTATAAAACAAACTTTTTTTAAAAAATGGAAGAAAATTAGGTATTTTCCTCAGTAAGGCACAAGGAGTCCATCTAGCAAATTTTGATTGCCAAACCATAGGGCAAATAGAACATCACAGTTGTCTTTAACAAACTGACCATCAACCCAAAGTTCCTACTAGCTGTCTCTATATTATTGAATCTGGCAGTTCCGTTAGACCCATGGGAAGACATAAAGCCTGATATTATGGGAACACTCTTTGTATCAGGAAGGAGGGCTCTAAATACTGTGGGAAATTATAGTCTTGCCCAATGTGGTGGATATGTCTATACGTCCTTTATTGAAGTATAAGAAATTGCTGACACACCCTGGTAGAATGCCAAAAGTGCATTTACAAAGACAATTAAAACAGCAAAATGCAAGCAGTATAATTAGAACCATATCTGATCAAGACCTAAAGCATGTCCAAACTGTTAAAAAGGGATGCCTCCCCTCTGAACTGCATTCATAAAGCTATTGAGTGAAATACAATTTGAACAAGATTATTTCCTTGTTACCAATCTTTGCTATTGTTCTTGGAATACAACTCCCAGATATCCTGGCCAGCACAGTGAGTAGTGAAGGCTTCTTAGAGAGATTTAGTCCAAGAACATTGGGGACCCAAGGCTAAGAACCACTGCCTCCTTGACAGGGCTGGAGTTGAGGCATGTCCAAACTTCAGCCCTCCAGATGTTTTGGACCACAACTCCCACAGTCCTTTGTCATTGGCAATCTAAGCTTAGAATTCTGGGAGTTGTGGTCCAAAATATTCCAAGAATAGTGAGGGTCTAGGACAGTGGTTCTCAACCTTGGGTAACCCAGAGGTTCTTGGACTGCAACTCCCAGAAACCTCAGCTTGCACAGCTGGCCGAGAAGGTCAGCTGGGAGTTATAGTCCAAGGAGACCTGGGTTACCTAGGTTTGGGAACCACTGCTCTAGGATTTACAGCTGGGTACAGACTAGGTGGGTGATGCCTAGTTCCTGTAGAAATAAAGCAGCCTTCCAATGTGACTAACTCATCCCATTGATTTCAGTGCCATCTACGATCATGACTTTTTACTTCCCTTGGTCCAATAACTAGATCAGCTCTTGTCAGATAAATGGGTGACCCTAGTTGTTTAATTGATGATTTACTTAGCCAGGGGATCCAGTGGGAATGGAGGGATCACTGGAGATTTTCCCCCAAACATTCTTGGTAACCATGGGACATACCATCTCAGAAACATTACACCCAAAGATCTCTCTGGGAGAATGGCACCCCTCTGCCAGTCTTTGGTCTGTCTTGGTCTGCTCTCTTAGCAGCTTTTTGATATCTGTGCAGCTGTCAAGTATGATCAGACTGCAGGACATAATGCTGGAGACAGGCTCAGGACATGACCTTTGTGTGCATGGCTGTGGCCTTTTCACCAGAGCTTATAAAAATGATCTTTTGGTGGCAATAGCCCTTGAATTTCCATTCTACAAGGATTATGGTCATGCTGGCTGGGGATTCTGGGAAGTGTAGTTCAAAAATAACTTCCCAAAACTCTGCTGTGATGGTATGAATAATCAGTAATTCCCTTCTCCTCTCTGGTGGTGTTGGTTTCACCACGAATTTAGGAGATGTCAGGGAAATATCAGCAATAATATAAAGAATCCATGGTTCTAAAATAATGAACTAATGGGAAAGTTGGTGATTTGACACCTTTATCCCATGTTGCGCAGGTGGGGGAGGGCAGTGAACTTATAATGACAACACTGTTAACATGAGGAGGGAATATGTGAGCCCCCCCCAAAAAAATTGTCTTTCCTTCTTAGGAGTTTTTAAAACTGCCTTCAACCTTATTCATCCTCCTCAACTTTGGCACTCATTTACATACTTAATTTCTGACAGGTTGGCAATTGGCACACTTCTCTCCTCATGGCACAAAGTGAGAAGTCAATTGTTATTCCGCGTATCAGTTACAGTGGTAAAGCCCCTCACTGTATTTTATATAATGTGCTATCTGCGGAAAGGCAGATAAGAATTTGATTTAACATCCAATTAAAAGCCGTCATTGAAAAATTACTTCAAATAAACCTTTTATTTTCTTTAATCAGTCTTCAATTCAAGCCTTCCTCGGATCTAGTGAACCAAATACCAGGACTCATGAATTTTGATTAAAAAATTCGAGCCTATTTCTAACTTAAGCAGATTTTTTTTTGTTGCACAGTTTGATAGAAATTTAATAAATCTATGAATCCTCACCAGCATCATTTATCATCTTTTTTTCCACAAGGCTGGCCTATTATGCCAAGGCAGTAAATTATGAGGGAGCCAGCTAACCAAAACTTTTCACTCTGATACTGAAGAAGAGATATAATCACTTGCATTGAACCATATAATTATAGGAGAATATGAAACTCTGAAACATTAGGTCCCTGTTTTGAATATATAATGGACATCCTTCGAGCGCCTGCTAAGATTTCAGGCTGATGTAATATAGTTCAGTTTAGCATCATATTGAACAATTTGCTGCTAATGAAAATGACAGCAAAGCACTATAAACATGCAGGGAGCCTTCGTTGGAATTATTAGCGACATTTCCCTTGAGTGAGGATAAACAAATCACAAAGCCAAATCATTGCCCTAAAGGCTTCAGATTTGGCAACTGCTTGTTTTAAGACACACTGAGTGATAGCCAACTTTTATGACGTCTTCCATTTTGGGGGGAGGAACGTCACTCTTGATAAGAGAATTTGCTTGGTAAGCAGATGGCTCCAGATTCAGTCCCTGCCAGGTTGTCTCCAGGTTGGTGTAGGGAAAAAAATAGAGCTGGAATGGAAATGGAATGGAATGGAATGGAATGCAATTTATTGTCATTGTATAAATACAACGAGATTAAAAGTGCCATCCAGTCAGTCATTCACACAACCCAGCATAAAAATCCAAGACGTAAAATCTACAATTTAAGAACAGACCATCTATACACATACTCCAACATTCACATGCCGAACATCACTTACACTCATTTAAAACTGACATAAAAACCAAACACACACACACAGCCCTACACTCTTTCACCTGGCAACATTCATACCCAATCCATAAAAACTACAATTTAAAAAACAACAGCAGCCATACACAATCCCCCATACAATATATGTGCACCACATTCAACACTAATATTACCCGTCAACTTAAAAAATTAACAGAATTTAGCATGGTTACTGCTATTGGGTAAAAACTATTTCTGAATCTTTCTGTCCTTGTCTCCCAGTCCAGAAAGTTGGGGGATCAAGGATCTTACTCAGTATAGGGTTGCTTCTCACTAGAGCAGTGGTGGCAAACCTTCGGCACTCCAGATGTTTTGGACCACAACTCCCAGAATTCCAAGTCTGTACTGCCAGTGGCAAAGGACTGTGGGAGTTGAGGTCCAAAACATCTGGAGTGCCGAAGGTTCGCCACCACTGCACTAGAGCTATGTCCCACAACCAGTCAACCAAGGCCACAGGGGAAAAAAAAAAGAAGTGATGATGATTGACACCAAGTGGCAGGTGAAAGAGCTGCGATTGCCAAGTATCTGGATGAGCTTCCCAATAGTTCACATCCTCCACATGACCTAGAGAAGATTTTTGAAGGAGTTGGGAAAAGAAAGTAAGGTGGCCATGTGAGCAGCAGTCCCTACCGTCAGTTTCCAGGAGCAAACCATAATACAAAGTAGGGGGCTTCCGTAATGTCAGGCATAGAGTGTGCATGCAGCTAAGTCTGGGCCAGCTCAACATGAAAATTGGTGGCACAGTGAACAACTGCATGAAATATGTATTTGTTCTCCTTTCCCAGTTTATCTGTTGTTTTAAAAAGAAAATAAGTGGAGGAGAAAGAAAGAGCAATTCTCCATGTATTGTTTTTTTTGTGAATGGAAGAGAAGATCTGATTTAAAGCATACACACCACATGGTCTGAAAATTTCTCACTATCTTTGGTTTGATCCTGGAAGTGGGGGAAAAAACCTCCATTTGATATTTAATGGGACGTGCATGGCATACATGCCCCGTCTTAGTCGCTGTGGGTATACAACAAACTATCAGAGCACTAAGTACAAGAATTGCCTCTTTTGACAAGGGGAAATGCTGCGTTCTGCCTTGATTTTGATGTTCTTTGCAAGAATCACCCTACTGACCCTATTTTCCAGCAACCTTATGATGTGAGTTCTGTGCTGAATGCCTCGGCAGGGGGCAGAATCAAGAGCCACAGACGTTTGAGTCTGCAAAAAAGCCGCACTGCTCTCCCCCCCCCATCTGAAGAGCAGCTGAGCCATACACATCTGTAACCTCCCAGTGGAATCCTGGGCACAGATCCCCTGTTTGGGACTCCCCTCCTTATTACAAGCCCCGAAAGGCTCCCCAATGGCGCCCATGATTCAAAGCAGAACAACATCTGTTGAGCAAATACCATGGTTCTCGGAGCACACCTTGTGCTCTTTACAACGTAACAGATCCACACAACCCGTGTGTGTGTGTGCGTGTGCGTGTGTGCGTGTGTGTGTGTGTGTGTGCGCGCGCGCGCACGCACGCACGCACTCACACACACACACACACACACACACGTGTGCATGCATGCATGCGTACATGTGTGCATGTGTGCTGTAGCCTCAAGGTTCACAGGTATGTTACAGCAAGAACCTTTTTTTTTTATAAAGGAAGGGGATGCATTTGAAGAGGAGAGAGGGTCCCTCCCCTTGTGGTCCGAGAAGATAAAATGACAGATGCTGCAGATCGTTAGGGCTGCTCAAGGAAAGGACCAACACTTTCTACTCGGAAAAAAAAAGCAGGAAAGATTAATACAAGGAGGTGCACAGGAGCGTAAAAGGGAACGGACCAGACGGACGTGAGGTCACCAGCGTGCAGTGAAGTCAAAGAGATAAGACATATAGCCATGGCATGAAAAGGAGTGAAGAAGAACAAAGAACGACAAAGACGCTACTGTGTTGACCCGGTAAGTGTGCCTCGCACTCAACCACTGCACACAGTTCTTTCTGTCTGTTATACCTATCAGCTGGGGTCCTGGTCCCCCCCCCCCCCCCCCAAAGCAAGAAACAACAAGGCTAAGCCCCTTGAATCAGTGGGGCTTTAGCCATGCAACTGATCCCTATGTTCCATTGATTCAGTGGGCCTAGTCTAGTTGGGACTTACATCACCACCAAGCAAGAGGACTTCAGCTACAAGGGAAACAACAACAGCAACACACATTGGCTTTTTCCAGTCAAAAATACAAGTTTTCTGGACGAAAATACAAGGCCACTTGACAAGATTTGGCATGCCATCACTTTTCTTTGCCATGATCTAGCACCCCAAAGCTTATTTCAGTTGGAATCAACATGACAGTACTATATATGCATCACAAGGGATGGGGGAATTCTGTCTCAAGCTTCTTGTACTTTGTTGTGCACCTACCCATCTTGACTTGTTTTTTATATTGGAAGCTGTATAACAAGTAAATTTCCCCAGGTGTAGGATCAAGAAAGATTTCTCTTCTCTTCTCTAAGTCTCACATACCTATCCAGGACAATCATGTAATTTGTCCATCTTTTTTGTTTGTTCAGGGATCAAGATAAATAGGTGACAGCAAGATATACAAAATTACTGTTGTTAATGTAAGGTCTAATATATGTTAGACCTTTTTAAAAACAGGGAGGGTCTCTCTCTCTCTCTCTCTCTCTGTGTGTGTGTGTGTGTGTGAATTTCACTTCATTTTATATCTTATGTGCTTTCCATCAGACATGATGATTCCTTTTCCCCTGTTTTTCACTGTGACACTTTTATCTTATGATTCTGTATGATGTGTTACTTCCAAACGAATATGATGGATGCATAAAACAAAGCACTTCAGCCAGATGGCTGGGGATTATTGGACTCATAGTCCAAAAAAATTAGTAATGTTTCCAAACTCCTGCTTCACACTGCCATATGTTGCTGCAGGCTCCCTTCTGTGCTGCGTCCATGTCTCTACCAGCCTCACCTCCTTCAGGTGGCCTGGCTTGTAGGTGGAGGAGGCCTGCAGAAGGCTCAGCCCCCAAGGGGCATTTCCTCCAAGACCTTTCAAATTCATTGGCAGGAGCAATCCTGATCTTCACACCGAGCCACAGCACGGGGAAATAACAACTATCTGTGTTGATTTCGCTTCCCCCAGGATATCAAAACTTCTTAACCTCCTGTGTTGCCTTTCGCAGCCCCACCGCCATCAACCGCTGTGCCAAAACTGCTTCAAGCAGAGAGGAAACCTGATGGCATGCCCCCCAAATACTATTATTCTTCTTGTTCTTAGTATATACACTTGCCTCATGGGGAAAATTCAGCTCAGCCAGAGCTCCTTCTTGAGCGGAATGCACAGCACAGCAGCACCGAATGGACAATGGAAAATGGATCCTGCGATCTGGCTTCATGTTTTGTATGTTTTGAACTAGCACAGCTTCAGGACAAACTCCAAAGACAGACATCTGCATCATGTTTCCTGACAAAATTTTGCTCTAATGTGGATCTCTGTGTGTGCAAAACAATTTGTAAATGTCTCATTAAAATGTACTTTTTGTTCCCTTCTTTTTCACCTCAAACCAAGCTCATCTGCTTCCTGGCTATTTTCGTTTTCTAGGGAGAAAATGTCACATTCCGCTGTCAGACAGTATAAATAACCTTTAAAGTTCTCTCTCTCTCTCTCTCTTTCTCTCTCTGTATGTGTGTGTGTGTGTGTATGTGCTCAGCCACCATCTCAATTTATCTTGCAAGAAAGACAGAAAAATTGTTTCTAGCTAATATGTATCACCTCCTTCTTCTGTTTAAAACATCCCTTTATTAATTGATGAAAAATATTATTTATATTATTTAATATTATTTATATACTGTACCATTAGTGTTTATATATATAAACAATACAGCAATTAAAACAAAGCATACAAAAAAGAAAACAAGAGAACAAGAGAACAAGAAAAAAATAATATTAACTGCCCAGAGTAGCCATGAAGCTAGATGGAGCAGTACAGTCTAGAAATGTAATGAATGAAGGATCGAACGAACTAAGGAACAAACAAAGGAACAATGGAAGGAACAAACAAACAAACAAACAAACAAACAAACAAACAAACAACTGGGAAACTCAGTGGTTGAAGGCAGCTTTGAATAGTTCTGTTTTCTATAGTTCTGTTTTCAACATAAGGAAGGAAGGAGCCAGTCATATTCCCCCCATATCCTGTTCCAAGAAAATGGGGGCTAAGAAAGCGTTGTCATTGCCGTTCTGGTGTCACTCAATGTGGCGACATTTTGTGTGATGGATGGAGAAGACCAAATGAAACAGATTGCTTATTTCAGGGACAGTGGTTCTTTCATGTATCAAGTTCCTAAACTATTAAAGGCTTTATAGGTCATAACCAACTCCTTGAATTCTGCACTGAAACTGATAGGTAGCTAATGAAGGCACATCAATTATTACATATCTCAAAAGGAAAATATCCAAAATGGTGAAAGCAACATTGGTTTGGGAGGAGCCAAGACAGGAGATCAAACCAACCACTGCAAAGACACACATAGTTAAACACCTAAAGATTTGTGAACTATACACCTGCTAGTCATGCACATTGACTTTGGAAGAATGTACAGGAAATGGAGCATATTTGGGATATGTGTGCAATTTATGAGCCATCAAAAATGGCAGAGCAGCTGGTGGCTTCCAGGGCAAAGTGCCCCCAATGGCACCTTTATGTTCAGTCCAGCATAAAGGGGTTAATGCTATTAAATGATAGGCCACCATTCCAAGCAAGGAAAGGAAATCAAACCTATTACACATCTTCTAGGAAGATTCAGCTGGTACCACTGGAGGTGAAAAACAGCACAATACCCTCTCCTCCCATAAAGCCCGAGACATCTCCTGGATGGCCCAACCAGGTGTAAACAAGGATGTGGTCATTACTCATCAGAGTGCCATTCTCTAAGAACATCTGCCCATGGCAGCCAATCCATGCAGCCCATGCGTCCATAGGTTGCCACATTGAGAAAGGCTAAGGGGACGCCCGGAAGAGAGCAAACCTTCTCAGTTATGGCCCCATCCTTGTCTAATGGGTTCCCAGTAGAGCTGCACCAAGCCCCTCCCTCCCAGCTTTCAAGAGAAGACAAGCATGTTCACAGAAGCATCTAAGGGGATCATTCCTTCATTTAAATAAAAAAAAAAAAAACACCACCACCATCACTTAGGGTTAACTTCAGATTTATCTGAGATGTATTCGGTTGCATTTTGAATATCATTCATTGCACAACTGAAAGATCTCTTATTTCATTGTTTTTATTTTGACTGTAAAACAGTTGATGTAGTCCCTGTGTGTGTGTTGTGTCATTACAATTGTAACCAACTCTTTGTGACCCCATGTCCACGGAGTTTTCTTGGCAGGAATACTGGAATGGCTTGCCAGTTCCTACTCCAGGCGCCTACAGCACCTAGAATTCCCTGGTGGTCTCCCATCCAAGTACTAACCAGGGCTGACCCTGCTTAGCTTCCAAAATCAGTCGAGATCGGATGTGCTTAGGGCATCTAGGCAGCTCGATGTAGTGCCTACTATCACTATTTGGGTGGTATACAAGAATATTTTTTTCATAGCTACAAAGTTAAAAAATTGTATTGTGATCGGTATCTTTGATTCACCTTCTGGAATATTCTCCCTTATTCAACTTATTTCCTCCCCTCTCTTTTTTCTTTTTTTGGTAATGAGTAGCTACACTAACCTTAAGCCCTGATATCAATGCTGCAATTCATATCCACACTGGTTTCAAGGTTATCTATACATTCACCAAGCTGCCTAGATGCCCTAAGCACATCTAATCTCGCCTGATTTCGGAAGCTATTTGTGCATTTGTTTGATTTGACTATCTGTTTCATTTTATATTGTTGTAAACCGCCCGGAGTTCCTCTGGGAAGACGGGCGGTATATAAGCTCTAAAATAAATAAATAAATAAATAAATAAATAAATAAATAAATAAATAAA
>JAHTLZ010000280.1:1335191-1347772 GCA_023846285.1 Phrynocephalus versicolor | reverse complement strand
AAATAAATAAATAAATAAATAAATAAATAAATAAATAAATAAATAAATAAATAAATAAAGCTAAGCAGGGTTGGCCCTGGTTAGTACTTGGATGGGAGACCACCAGGGAATACCAGGTGCTGTAGGCGCCTGGAGTAGGAACTGGCAAACCACTCCAGTATTCCTGCCAACAAAACTCCATGGACATGGGGTCACAAAGAGTCAGTCATGACTGTAACAACACAACACGCACATAAATTCACCAAGATTGAGTCATGACTCTAGTTGTGTAGATCCATGATTTCTTGATAAAGTGGCCTCTGCTTGGGCAAATTCTTCACATATCCCTTGCTCGTAATTCCTCCCCAGCTCCAGGGATACCAAATGTTGTAAGTTATTCCTCCGGAGAACAGTTCAGCTCACATGGGAAATTGTTTGAGTGCAAAAGGAAACTTGCGGTGCCTGAAAGATAAGAGCTTTTGAGTTCCCTGGAGTTTTTCCGTCAGCTTTTGTTCTCAGAGGGGATGAAGGAGCCCGTCTTTGAGCCCTAGCTGACATCTCCCGATAATATCTGTATTTATATCCATGTGCCAGTTCTGGATTTTCTCCCCTTTAAAACTGAAATGAAATTTCTATATTAATTTTTATCTTATCTTGGAGAAAAGCAGGTGGGAGGAAGAGAGGTTTTGCTCTTTGGCTGCTCCTTGGAGGAACAAGAGTGGTTTGGCCATTGTGGTTTAAGACATTTACACCCGTGGTTCCCAACCTGGGGGTCTGGATGCCCCCTCCCAAGGGGGTCACAAGGGTCTTCCAGGATATAATTTCTCCCTTGACCTTTCGGAGCAGGATAGTCAAGTTTGCATGTATGTGTATGTATGAGAAACAGGACCTTTAGGGAAGAAAGCAGACTCTGTGTTCTGAGAAAGGATGACTTGACCCCGTTAAAAATGGCTTTTTATGCAAGCATGGCAGCATAGGTGTGTAAACTGACTATGAAAAAAAGGGGGGACCACTAACTCAAAAAAGGTTTTGTAACCACTGATCTTAAAGTGGATAAAGGGAAGCTCTTCTCCCTCTCACAAAATACCAGAAGTAGGGGACATACACTCAAATTGAGGGCTGGGAGAGTACGAACAGACAAAAGAAAATATTTTTTCACCCAGCTCGTTGTTAGTCTGTGGAACTCCCTGCCACAGGAGGTGGTGATGGCATCTGGCCTGGATGCCTTCAAAAGGGGATTGGACAGATTCCTGGAGGAAAAGTCCATCACAGGTTACAAACCATGATGGAGGTGTGCAATCTCCAGGCTTAAAACCAGGGTACTTCAAGGGTCAGATAAAGGGGAGTGGTATCAGGAGACAGAGATCTAGTCTCATGCGCTCTCAGGGGCATCTGGTGGGGCCACTGTGAGATACAGGAAGCTGGACTAGATGGGCCGTTGACCTGGTCCAGCATGGCTCTTCTTATGTTCTTATGTACCTTTGCAAGCCATACACAAGATCGGTTTTCGATCTTCCCTAACCCATTTGGATGAGATCTATTTGAAAGCAGATGCAAGGAGTCAAAGTGCCACAGCGTATGGACACAAATGCAGACACCAACCCCAGCAATCCCTCAAGGTTTTCTAAAGGGGAAAAAACACACACAGTCAATATGACAGTTGCTGTGTCAAGTATGACCACAAGTGATCTCAATTATGTTTTTTAAAATGAGCTTCAGAACGCATTAGTGTTTTTTTTTGCTTTAGCTTTATTAAATCCCCCCCCCAAAATCTAGCTTCATATCTCCCCAAGTTGGGAGGCCAGCGCGAGAAAGAATGATTGAAAAAAGCAGAAAATAAACTTGCCTGTTACCTGCTGTTGGGCCCCCCAAAAAACATCTTATAACAGGGAATAGCATTTTTCTGGACTGGAGTCATGAAAATATGGACTAACAGGACGGTAACGGTTTTGAATGGCTGGCATGCAAGCCTGAAAAAATATCATAATTACTTTTCAATAAAACTTGTCCTTTTTTTATTACCCATGCGAAGTTCTCCAGTGACTTTTAAGGAGCTGCCAAGTGAAACTGAAAAAATGAAAACAGAGTTTCTTGCACGCTGGCGGAGAGCCGAGGCGAACGAAACACGAACTTGCTGGCTAGGGCCCAATATGAGACATGCCGCGCTGAGGCAAAGTGATTAAGCTAATCCACAGGTTTAATATTACATAAACCAGGCTCACTACAGGACCCCTCCCCACCATCGGAGGGTTAAAAAAACCCCCACTGTGCTTGAGGAAACAGAGCTGCAGCTTCCCACCTGTTTCTCACTACCCTTCTCATCTCCCAGTGGTCAGGAAATTAAAAATAATCTAGAAGACAACAGTTAAATCCAAGAAACACAACACTCTCCAGTTAAGGCTGCATTCCCCAGCTCAGATGGTTCATCCAAGAATCATGAAGTTGGATGGAGCCTACAAGACCAACAAGTTCAATCCCCCCTGCTCGAGGCATGAATACAAATCAAAGGATACCTGCAGTTGCCTAGAGTTCTCTTGACTGCCTCCAGTGTTGGAGCACTCGTCACCCTTCTTCTAGGTCACTGGTTCCATTGTTATACTGCTCTAACAGTCGGGAAGATTTTTTTTCCCTGATAATCAGCCAGAATTTGGCTTCCTCTAACTTTAGCCCATTGTTGTATGTCCTGTATTTGGGGGTGGAAGCGCTGTGAGACGGGCATCTCAGGTTGCAGATGCTGGGGGATGGCAGGGAAATGGGGAGGGAAAACTGTGCAATATATTCCATGGTGCACCCTCAGAGTGAACCTTGGAACTCCTTATCCTGCTCTCAGGACTAGGGATGGGCACAAAAAGAAAAACGAAATGCTGTTTCGTCGTGTCGTTAGGTAACAAAACGAAACAAAACAAAATGAAGCAGCAGCCTTTCGTTATAGATTAAACGAAATGTTGTTGTTGTTGTTGTTGTTGTTGTTGTTGTTGTTGTTGTTGTTGTTGAAATGAACCATTTTATTCCGCCTGTGACCTGATTGGGGGAGGAAAAAGTTTTTTTTAAAAGCTCTGGGCTTTTTTTTTTTTTTAAAAAAACTGTTTTTCCTCCCCCAAGCCCCACCTGTCAGCTGATCGGTGCTGGGGCGGGGGAGGAAAAAACCTTCTCCCCAAACCCCACCACTTTCCAGACCCCCCCCCCCACGAACCACTTCATTAGTGGTTCGTTTCGTATAATTATTTTTTTTTTGAAAAATTCATATGAAATGAAATGAAAAAAATGTGTGTGGGGGGGAGATAAGGAAACAAAACGAAACAAAACATAGTATTTTCATTTTATGCCCATCCCTACTCTGGATTGCTCCCAAGGGCTACAACTTGGCAGCATGAGTCCCAAGTACATTAGGCACAGTCTACTGGGAACGTCCATTCCTTCTACTACTCAGGATTGGGAATTTAGCTTCCTGGAACCTCCAAAGATCTGGAGTCTGAAGGATCTGTCAGTTCCTTCTCAATCTCAGGATGGGGCTGTTCCATCTGATCCTTAGTGGAGAATGGATCCCATGAGTCCATGACATTTATGAGCCGTGGAGAACACCATTGTGGCTGGAGTTACTTTTCGAAGATGGATTTGCTCAAGGAATACTCTGCTATCAGCCCTGTTTTTGATCATCAATCCGTGATACACCTAATCACACTCATAAGCTGCTCAAGTTATTTATTTTTTTATCTACTTATTTATCACTAATGCTTTCTGTCATGATGCTCAAGGCAGCTAATGATAATACAATCAAGAGAAGAACTACAGTGCAGTAGGTACATAATAAAAAATAATTGAAAGCAGTGAATAAGTCCTTTAAGGCAAACAAATATCTGGCAGGAATGAATCAGCGCAGAAAAAAGATGTATTTCCCACGGAAGAGAGGTGCTCTCCCCCTCATCACAAAGCCAACTGAAATAAAAGGCTTTTCTGAATACCCAAAGAAAGATGTGCAGGGTGCAGCCAAGCCAAGTTTCTCTCACTTGGGTCTCTGGAGCATGGCTGAAGAAGACCAAGGCTCCTTCCTTGTTTGAGCCATCGGAGTGCACCTGAATGTCAGCACAGGGAAGCAGAGATGTACACGGAGGGGCATTCCAAACTGCAAAGGTCCATCGGCTCTTCCTCAGCTCCAAGATAATTGCTGGACAAAGATGGAGGGGATTTCCCCCTTCAAACACATGGGGAATTTCAGAGAGAGATTCTAAGATCAAAGGCACAATCCATTGGGACCTTTGGGCCAGGGGGTAAGGGAATGTCATTTCTTCTAGTTGTCATTTCAACTTAGATACCACCCTGGTAGAGCACTCTCTTTACAACAGAATGATGGCAACAACACTTTGTCCTCCGTTAAGCTAGGTCCTCATTTTACCAACCTTGGAAGGCGGAGTCAACCTTCTGCTGGCTACCTGAGTCTGTTGAGATTGAACTTAGGTCATGGGCAGAGGCTTGACTGGAATACTGCAGTGGTGGTGAACCTTCGGCACTCCAGATGTTTTGGACCCCAATTACCAGAATTCCAAGCCTGTATTGCCAATGACAGTGCACTGTGGGAGTTGTGGTCCAAAACATCTGGCGTGCCGAAGGTTCACCACCACTGCGATACTGCAACCACTTTACTATAAAGCTCAACATTTTTGCCTTTTGTGCCTCTTTTACCTCCATTTGGTTTGTTCATTTTCAAAAGTGAAAATACAATTCATTCCCCATTGGAAGGAGTTTAACATTCCTAACCAGAGCATTCCCCCCCTCAAAGATTGGGAAATGACTTCCCCCAGCCCCCCATCAATATACCTTCTAGTATTGGCTTGCAGGAGTTCTGGGAGGTACAAAACCGAAACATTTCCACATTCTGATCTGTCATCTTCTTGCCATGCTGACTGGCATTTCTACCGCTCCCTTTTTTTTTCAACCAGTAAAAACCAACCAACGACCAACACCATCACCAAAATCAGGGGAAAGCAATATTAACAAATCTGTTTGTCTTTGCTCAGAAGAGGTGACCATTGCATTTCACTTGTCTTTGGATGTTAGGATTTATCAAAATTCATAAAATTCAAGCCCCTCCGAGTTCAGAAGCATGTTTGATTGGGTTTTGAATAAGAGGCCACTAGGAAACATGAGATATTCAGATCGTGTCTGGAAAAGATCTGACTTCAAACTCTAGAAACTGAAAGCCATTATTTCTGGGAAGAGCAGAGAGCACAAACTAATGTAATGTGAATGCCTACTGTTTAAAAAAAATTTGGATGGGTGACCTAGGATCACCCCAGGTTCTAATATTAAGGTACTTCCCCCATGCATTTTTCTACATCATGCTTTTTTTTTTATAAACCTGCACCAGGTGCTGTCTTGCTTGCCTTTGCTATGAGTGTCTATTGCTTTGCTGAAGCTTTGGTTATGAATGGAATGTTTTGATTGCTTAGAATAAAAATCCAATAATTCCCCATCATGGGACTACCACTTGACTTACAGATATCTAAACATCACTCACCTGCGGGGGAAATACCTAAACGGGGAAGCTTTGTGAATTATCTGGGCCTTGCACCACCCACGTTTCCAATTCCTGACCGAGACTTGCTAGGTTTCTTTCTGAACAGCAAGCTAGAACAAGCTAAGCTTGGAAGCTTTTGGTTTAGGTTTTTTCATCCAGGTGAATTGAGTTTACAATGTGTAGAAATCAGGCAGGAGTCCCAGAATGGAGAAGTATGGGATTTGTAGTCCAAGAGAAATAAAAATCCATTCCTACCTTTGATCCACCTGAACACATCTGATCCCCTCTGAGTCTGTAAATTAAGCAGGACTTGCCCTGGCTAGCACTCGGATGCAAGACCACCAGGAAATACCAGGGATTTCTAGATAAAGCTAAGAAAAGAGTCATCTGAAAAAAAAAGCCTTAGAAATTCTGTCAGACAGAGCTGATGATACTGGACTGAGCTGTGCAAAGTCCTGAGTCACAGGCTCAGTTCTTGCGTTCTTAAAGCCAAATTGCCAGATTTCCCATCTCTTCTCTTTCATAAGAACATAACATAAGAAGAGCCATGCTGGGTCAGGCCAAAGGCCCATCTAGTCCAGCTTCCCATATCTCACAGTGGCCTCACCAAATGTGTCAAGGAGCACACAAGACTAGATTTCTGTCTCCTGATACCACTCCCCTGCATCTGGTCCTTCAAGTACCCTCGTTTTATGACTGGAGATTACACATCTCCATCATAGTTTGTAACCTGTGATGGACTTTTCCTCCGGGAATCTGTCCAATCCCCTTTTGAAGGCATTCCAGCCAGATGCCATCCCCACCTCCTGAAAAAATATTTTCTTTTGTCTGTTCTCACTCTCCCAGCCTCAGTTTGAGTAGATATCCCCTAGTTCTGGTATTTTCTGAGAGGGAAAAGAGCATCCCTCTATCCACTTTACTCATGCCCTGCATAATTTTGTATGTCTTAATCATGTCTCCATTTTAAATCTTCAGTTCACAATCAACTTATAATCATGGAGGGTGTGCAATTAAGGGCAAGAAATGGGTGGAGGAGAAAGCCAAGGAGGAGACAAAGCAGACAATTGCCTTGTAAACGGTGTGTGTGGGGGGGGGGGGGGGGGGAGATGGAGGGGCAGGAATCGGGGAGAGCTATTAAACCAGAATGCTGAAACCGAGGCACAGGAGCGAGTTTATCCAAGCAAATCAATTCAAGTTAATCTTTCAGTGTCAGCTGGCTTGGTTTTTTTGGGGGACTGTTGATGAATGTTTGGGCTGGGAAGATGAAATGCCGGGATGCCAGGCCGAGCACTGACAGCTACAGATGGTACCAATTACTGCCAGGAGAGTCTGTCCTACTGCGAAGCTGAGATGTCTGATTTGTGGCCACAGAGAAATGAAAGGGAAGCTCTCCAGCAGGGCTTGTCACCTGCCCTGTATGGTGGCTTCACGGAGAAAGCAAAGGAAGGGGGACAGGAGAGGCCCCCTCCCTGCAAAAGACGACAGATCTCCATATTTTTAAAATCACATTTTTTTTTTGCATATTCATTGCACCACAAAGCCTTGAGCATCTGTGTGTGCTGCAGGGTGGATGGAACTGGCTTTCATAGCTCCTATGTTCTCATTTGGTAGCTTTCATTTGTTTTGTTTTGATTAAGAAGATAAGGAACAAATTCATGGCATTTTTTAAAAAGGGAAAAGTAGATGTCCAAGAAACCAGCAACACAGATTTATTCTATGTTTTGTGGACATTGATAGAACACAATTTACAATTCCCCCGGTTGCTCCTTGACTCTGGAATCCCTTCTCTGAATCCTCATGAAAAATAGCACCACTGTTCCCCCTTCTTGAAAATCCATCTTCAGGATGTATATATCCAGGGGAAGCCTCCTTGCTGATGATTTCTCCCCAACCTCATACTACTATTTTTAATATTGATCAACATGGGGTCCCTGTTGGCTGTCCCTTTCGTTTTTGTCCTCTTTCACTTTTCCTGTGCACACACTGCCCCTCACAAAAATATAGCTGAAAGTTTGATTCCAATTGTCATTGGCATCTCAAAACGCAGAGTTGGAAGTGACCCTGTCACCGAGTCCTGTGTCAATAAGGTTTAGCTTTCCTCAGATTGACGAAGCTGTTTGAAAGAGCAGCAAAATGTTTCAGTCTCTCAAGAAAAGAAGTCCGGTTGCCATGACTCAACTTCCAGATTTCTTAAGGATGGGAATTCTAGTCTCATAATTTGCCAGAACCTCCAGACAGAATTAGGGGAATGAAACCACTCAAACTATAAGGAGTTAGAACAGCCCTCTTTAATTCCATTCCATTCCCCTGCTGCTTTTTTAATTTATTTAGAAATGTAAGAAAAGTGCCCACTGCACTGGGAATATGAGTCCTGGCAACCATTGCACTGTACAGAGGCAAACTCCAACTGAACAACCTCTCCTATGGACCTTTGACAGCTACTGAAGACCCTGGTGCATGCAGTGCAATGGCATGCTTTCCTTCCCGATCAAAGAATAATGCATTTTTGACAACCCCAGAACAACTCTGAACTTTGCGTGAAAGTAGAAACCTACTGATTGCAACAGATCAGGGTGCTCTGATAAACTGCTGGCTCACTCAGTGGTTCCGGTGTCTGGCTGCGGAGTCCAGGGTCAGGGGTTCGATTCCCAACTGTGCTTCCTTGAAAGGAGCTGATGATCTATCAGTCCGCTCTAGTTGTGCCATTCTAAGATGATCGTAATTATAAACCCAAGGAATTATTTTTGTTTTTCTTTTCTCCCCTGGCCATTTGGCAAACTCAAGGATGTTCAAGATTATAGAGTCCCCCCCCCCTTAGAATCATGAATCTGAGCTCTTTACAGGGAGTTTTTTTTTTAATCCACACAGGTCTTTATCTATACATTTTTCCCTGCCACCCTCCCTCTCTCAACTTCTGCCACCGCACTTTATCAGAGGTTTACATATTTCTTAAAAGCAGATAGACTTCATGTGCGGAGTGCCGTTAAATGCATCACGGATACGGAAAGCTCTTGCAGGAGGTTTCATTAAGTCTAACATGATTTACGGGACACGAGACACATTGCTTCAAGATTTTTATATCACGGCAGTAAGTACTCCAGGGATATTTCGACCCACTTGAAATTGTTTTAGCTATGCTATTACCAGGGTCAAAACAGATGGCAGCATATATCAATTAGATTGGAGCAATTTTGAAAACTGGCTTCTGGACCCTTCAAAATTCACATCCTATGGTTCCTACCCGCTTTTTCCTCCCTCTCATTGTAGTCCTGAAAAAGGACCTTAAAATTGGAACCCCAAATGAAACAAAAGCAAAATGCAAAATGTTCTGCTTATGTACCGCCCCATACCACTTCAAGTCGTCTCTGGGCAGTTTACAGTTTTTAATTACAGTATGCAGGCTACAAATTGCTTCCCCCCCCCCCCAGCAAGCTGGGTACTCATTTTACCAGCCTCAGGAGGATGGAAGGCTGAGTGAACCTTGAGCCTGCTACCTGGGATTGAACCCCAGGTCCTCAACACAGTTTTACCTGCAGTACAGGCATTTAACCACTGTGTCACGGGGCTCCTTAAAGCTGCAAGGCTACACAATGCCTCCTCAATGGTAAAGCCAGGGAACCCACTGGGACTAGATTAGAATCCTCGAGTGCAGATGTATACAGTATGTATGTATTTTAGGCAATTTCTTCCATGGAAAGCAATCATAGAATCAAAGAATAATGGAATTTGAAGGTGCCTCTATGGTCATTAAGTCCAACCCCTGCTCAATGCAGAAATCCCAGTCAAAGTAGATCTGACAGATGGTTGTCCAATTTTCTCTTGAATGCCTCCCATGTTGGAGAACGCCCCACCTCCCAAAGTCATTGCTTCCACTGTCACCCTTCTTCAACAGTTAAGAATGTTTTACTCCCCTAAATCTGGCTTGCCATAGCTTGCATCCATCCTTACATGTCCTGCACTCTGCGATGATCCAGAATAGATTTTGCTCCTTCTCTGTGTGACAGCCTTTCAAGCATTTGACAAGTACTGTCACATCTTCCCACAGACTTCTTTTCTGAAAGCTAAACATGCCCATTTCTTTCAGTCTTTCCTCCGAAGGCTTGGTTTCCATTCTCCTCTTCCTTATTTCCTGGTCATCCTGCTCTGAACTTATTCCACTTTACTGATATCCTTCTTAAAGTGTGGTGTGTGGAACTGGACACAGTCCTAGGTGAGAGAGGAACTGAATCCTCTGGTGGTGCATTGGTATTGGTGTGGGAGTACAATGAACAAATGTTCCCACACACACATGGCATGATATGATCATGTTCTTCCACACTTTGCAACTGTAGCCTAGATGCTTATTCAGGGTGCTGCTACTCCATAAATGGTTCTCCTGTTGGAGCATCTCTCCTTAAGGTCACCTACCAGGGCCACCTAGTCTATTCAGGCTTCGCAGTTGCAGGTGATCACCCCAAGTGAAGCCCAGAAAGCTCCTGCTAGAAATAGGGCTTTCTCTGTGGTCGCCCTGCAGCTATGTAATATTGACATACACCAGGCTCCCTCTCTCTTGACCTTGCATCAACAGAACCATAGTGTCTAGATCAAGGGAAGTGATAGTACCACTCTAGCCTGCTCTGGTCAGACCCCACCTGGAATACTGTGTCCAGTTCTGTGCACCTCAATTTAAAAAAGATGTTGACAACCTTGAGCAGGTACAGAGGAGGGCGACCAGGGTGGGTGAAGGTCTGGAAGAAATGTCTTAGGAGGAATGGCTTAGGGAACTGGGAATGTTTAGCCTTCAAAAAGAAAGCTGAGAGGGGATATGATAGCTAATGTTTAAATATTTGAAAGGATGTCATATTGAAGTGGGAACAGGTTTGTTTACCATGGCTTCAGAGACTAGGACTCGGGTCAATGGTTTCAAACTGGAGGAAAAGAGATTCCATTTGAACATTAGGAAGAACTTCATGACGGTTAGAGCTGTTCGGCAGTGGATTATGCTGCCACAGAGGGTGGTGGATTCTCCTTCTTTGGGGGTTTTTAAGCAGAGGCTGGATGGCCATCTGTCAGAAATATTGTGATGGAGGTTCCTGCATGGCAGGGGTTGGACTGGATGGCCCTTGAGGTCTCTCCCAACTCTATGATTCTGTGATTCTATTCAGGAAATTTAAGCTTTTCAAAGAGGCTTTCAGGAATAACTTTGTCTCTTTGGCACTCCCATGGATCCGTGTGTTTCAGTTTGAATCTTGTTTGCCTCTGTCCCTGAGTTTTATGCCCCCCCCCATATTTATTATTTATGTGCTATGGGGTTGGTGGCTGGGCATGTGTTTTCATTTGTAGTGGCTTTTCACTGGACGAGCAGGATATAAATGGGATTAATAAATGAATCATATAAATAAATGGCCATCGGATGAGTGACACAGCTCGGGGGGGGGGAGTGAGAAAAATCTAGGAGTCAAAATTTATAAACTCTCTGCAATTCTACAGTAAAAAACAAGATGAACATTGAATGAAAGGACATTCCTGCAGACCCTGGGTTGTGTGAGTGTTGCATAGGTCTGAGTCTAAAAGTACCTCCTTGCCACTGGAGACAAACAATAATTAAGTAAGAACCAGTAGAGATAATTCTTTGAATAAATAAATAAATAAACCATCCTCGTCTGTTACATTTCTTTGTCAGAAAGAATCTCAGCTGCTTCCTCCCTCAACCACAAGAGGGGATGCAGACGGATTCTACGTTTAGCCCAATTACTTTCGTTGTTCTGAAGACATTCCAGAAAGGGGGATGGTGAAAATGTACCTCATTTAAACAAAACCACCTGTGGTTTTACAGCAGTCCTCCGTCAAGCCTGGGATTCAGAGTACATCTATTAGGAAATTCATTATATGAAACATTTATCCCATGAATAAATTGAAGACAAATACAGTGCAATAATACTTTTTTTGAAGGATTTCTATGGGTAAAATAATGTGAAAATTAGCAGAGTTAAATATGATTCTCTTTAACCCAGAATAAGACCCAAAAAGTGTTCTGCTTATATACCGCCCCATACCACTTTAAGTAGTCTCTGGGCGGTTTACAATTTTAATTACAGTGTGCAGGCTACACATTGCCCCCCCAGCAAGCTGGGTACTCATTTTACCGACCTCGGAAGGATGGAAGGCTGAGTGAACCTTGAGCCTGCTACCTGGGATTGAACCCCAGGTCGTGAGCACAGTTTTACCTGCAGTACAGGCATTTAACCACTGCGCCACGAGGCTCCTTACCCACACACCATTATGATGATGTGTCAGGGCATTTTGGCTTCATGGAAAGCCTACTTGCAGAATGGAATGGGAACATATGAAATGCGAATTCTGAAAGCAGGGCAATGTTGGATGATGAGGCAGAAGGCAGCTTTGCTCTGTTTGAATGTTCCACTGACAGCCTGCAGGTAGAAGCATCAATAAACTCCTAGTTCTTCCAGGACTTGATTTTTCGTGCCAACCAATGGGACAGTGGTGTGGGAGGGGCCTCTTGATTCACCCCAAGCAATAAAACACATTGGGTGTAAACATGACAGCAGGGAGCTGGGCTGTTTCCTATCTCCCCTGTGTGACCTTTCCCTTGCAGACACTCCTCACAGAAGACAAAAAAGGAGGAAATTTGTGAATGACAGCCCTGAGGAGGGAAACACAGTGAGACACTTCCCGACGAGAAACGGGGTGGGGTGGGGGACCGAGAGCAAGTTCCGTTGTGAAATAATGAACCTAAATGCAAAGGGCTTAATAAATTTAAAGAGTCTGAGAAAGGTTACAAATTGAATTATTATGCACAGGGACTCATGCACAGAGTTCCAGGAGTAGGCTCACATGCCCGTCTCCCAGGAGGGCTGTAGACAGTACTTAAAGCGATCCTTCACACACTACCTTTCGCGCCAGGAACGTCCCCATATTTTTATCAGCCTCTTCTCATACCAGGACTTTAATTTCCCCCCAGGCCAATATTTCTGCCACCTCCTTCCCAAACTCCCTTCCTCCCCTGCTGTATTCCAGTCCACATCAAATGACGGCTTTGCAATAATAATAATAATAATAATAATAATAATAATAATAATAATAATAA
>JAHTLZ010000280.1:1314391-1334807 GCA_023846285.1 Phrynocephalus versicolor | reverse complement strand
AAGAAGAAGAAGAAGAAGAAGAAGAAGAAGAAGAAGAAGAAGAAGAGGTGAAGTCCTGCAGAAACATCCCCTGCGAATTCTGAACTAGAAACACACCTCCAGAAAGAAGTGGAGAAAACAAGCCAGCAGGAAACCGAAGGGCCCTGCTGGAGCGGTGAACATCACTCACTCTGAGGCACCGAGCCCCCTGCATGCAGCAGCAGGGTGCAAACAGATGCAGCAATATCGGAGTTCATTTGCTCTGTGTCTAACACCCTCCGTGCACTCGATGGGAAAATACAGTAATTTGTGTAATGGGTAATTAAAAGTGCCAGAGAAGTTAGGAAATAGATGTGCTTTCAGCTTATTGTAATTAGTTGTACAGAAGGAAACATTTACTGGATATTTTTTGTTCCCTGCAAACCTCCACATTCCTCCTTGCTTCATATACTGATTGAAAGGTTATTACTTCCGGACTTAGGGCTGACCCACAGACCTGTAGCCAGTTATGGAAAGGAGGGTGAAAAAGTCCATGCTATGTTGGGGGCTGCACAGGCCACTGAATCATAGGACAGTTGAGTCCTCAAAGATGACAAGGGTCACCTAACACAACCCTGCTGGTGGAGGAATTCCTAAAAATGCCAGGGGGACTAGTTTGCTGATACCCATCAGCACAGCTTCCTGCATATTTTGACTTCCATGGGGCCATAGATACAAAGTCCACTATGAAAAATACTTATGCCCTATAGTAGTGCTGGTGAACCTTTGGTACTCCAGATGTTTTGGACCACAACTCCCAGAATTCCAAGCCTTTATTGTCAGTAACAAAGGACTGTGATCGTTGTAGTCCAAAACATCTGGAGCACTGAAGGTTCACCACCACTGCCCTATAGTATGCCCTTTTGGCCTAGGAAACAGGAACCCCAAAACTCGTGTTATGCTGAGTGAGATCTGTGGTCAGTGTTGGGATTTCCCCAAAGTGGTTAAAAGCAAATTTAGAAGCCTCGTGGGTATTCCCAAATCTGAGGTGGAATGTGATGAAATCTGTCATCCAGGATTTTATTTTTTATTTTTTAAACATCTAATTCCATTTCTATACCACCCCCATTGGGCTGTTCAAAATATTTATGAGATCAGTAGCTGATTTTGCATTATCCAGTCAAGATCCATCTTCCTCCCATTTTGGGGGTGCATGTGCTATTGATCAGAAAGAGAATATCAGTCCACATCCTGCAGGTATTTCATGAATGGTCATAGGGAGCTTGTTATTGCCTGTGAGAAATCCCTGCTAAAATCTGGAGAGGCAAGGCTTGTGCATCTCTCAACTTCCTCTAGAGATGACACATTTTATTGCCGTTCTTTTTGCGAGGTTGTACTTCTAGAAAGATAATATGAAACTTACGTGATCTATACACATGTCATAGTTATGGCCTGAGGACACTACAAAACAAGAAACTTCCTTCCCTTCTGCACTCAATTCTGAATTTGTAACATGGCGTGTGATGATTGTGCAATGTTAATAGCCTCCCAAACTGGTGCAGAAAAAGGCGTTACCTCACAAAAGCTCTTCTTTGTGTTAATGCTCTGTTGCACATTCCATGCCGTGGACACCTCAGGGAAAAGAGTGGGGAGCCAAGATTGTTTGTATCACAGGTGTAAAGTTGTTGCTAGCAGCTTATCTAAAAATGCATAATTGGATATTGGTTTGTGTATATTATTAATTAAGTTATCACCCCGCTTACTGTTGGTGTGAAATAAGATTTTAAAAAAGAACTACACGGCTGTATCCATGCAGGTTACCCATTCCTCACAAAGCGTCTGAATGAAACATTTGTATCAGATTCTTTGTTAATTTAATAGAGCAACTAAGTTTGTTCGCAGTTCAATCTGGCATGTGCTCCCTCTGAAGAAGCTTCTATGGAGTTCTTTGGAGACTTTTTTCCCCAGGTGATTGACTACAGAATTATAATGGTTGATCATACCTGATTAATATCTTTCTATGGCTCAGATTTTCGTTTCTTTCAGGCACCCATGGAAAAATTCATTTGCCTTTACTTGTGCCTCTTCATCACAAGAAAAAATATATGGATGCATTTTTGGTGAATATGTTAATATACCTCAGCACAGGGTAATGTATAAAATGCCACCACAAAATTCAAGAATGTGCCAAAACACATGAATAGCATTTCAGTCATTCAATTAGTACAGTCCAAATAATATATTTCCCCAGTTCTCAGCAGGCTATCTGAAGTAAGACTGTAGCTAGTGGTTGGAAAAGTCTCACCCAACCTATATAAGACAATAGCACTTATACAATTGTTAAGTTACGAACCTAATTCATTCATGGTGTCCAGTTTGGGCGGGATGAACAACCAAACACTGATGGGCTAAAGCCAATAATAGGCAGGGGTGTTCTGTCAAATCTCGGAATATCAGTATGCATCAGTAACAACAAAAAGAAGAAAAAGCAAACAACAGTTTAACACAATACTACAAGCAGTTGCAGACCCAATATTTAACAGATATTTAGGGTTTTTTTTAAATTATCTCTGCTATATAATATCAGTTAACATTTTTTAAATTTTATTAATTTTGGCTGGTATTTTTAATCATATCATCATCATCATCATCATCATCATCATCAAACTGCAGGACTGGGAGGGACACTATGAATAATTGAGTCCAGTCTCTGTCCAAGAAACACAGTGAGAATCGGAACTACCAACCTCTGGCACTTCAACCACATGTCAACAACCTCCAGCAGTCAAAGTTTATCTTTGCTCTGATGATTTTAGGGCAAGGTAGAGGCTTCTTCTCTTCCTTAGGTCACCAGTGCAACAACCCTGAGAGTTAGACTAGGATGAGAGAGCCGGACCGTCTCAAGGTATCCAGGAATATTCTGTGGACATGGGGAGGGGTAAGGGGGGTTTATAGGACTAGAAATGGATTTCTAGTCCTATAACACCCCCCCTTACCCCTTTAAAATTTAAGATCATTTAAAAATACGTTGCACCCAGAGAGCAATTGGTTAAGTTTTCAATACGTGGCAGGCCTACACTTGTGAGTCTGTGTACTCAGGGATGGCCTAATTTACATCCAATGCTGTCCTCACAGATCAAGCAGATCAGCAAACCACACCCAATGAGTTGACCTAAAGGCCTCCGAGAGACCTGCTTGCATGAACACTTTGGACCAGTTGCTAATCTGGATGAGGGAATGCCAGCCTGTGTGGCCAGTAGGAGATATTGGGATTTGTAGCCATTCCTACAATGTGTGTGTGTGTGTGTGTGTGTGTGTGTGTGTGTGTGTGTGTGTGTTGTGTCATTACAGTCGTGACCAACTCTCTGTGACCCCATGTCCCTGGAGTTTTCTTGGCAGGAATACTGGAGTGGTTTGCCTGTTCCTGCTCCAGGTGCCTACAGCACCTGGTATTCCCTGGTGGTCTCCCATCCAAGTACTAACCAGGGCTGACCCTGCTTAGCTTCCACAATCAGGCGAGTTCGGATGTGCTTAGGGCATCTACCAACTCATTATTCTCATCAGCAGGTGAATCCATATGGGTGATGGTGGTGGCAGCTATAGAAGAGGTGGTTTGGTAGTGGGATTCTGTATCCCACCCATGACTCAAAAGACATGCATCACACCATTTCAAGTCAAGAGGGAAGAGATAAGCTTTACTGGCTTTGGGAAAGGCCTTACATTGTTGTTACTCCATGGCTCTTACTTTTTAGACCTCTTTGCAACAGCGAATGGCATAGAATTAGTTCCATTTTGTCCACATATCTCAGCTCTCAGTCAGCAGTAATGAGATATTATAGCTTCCATGTGTTGGGGGGGGGGACCAGCATGAAAGTTCCATTAGCCCAATGGCTCAACGCATGGGGCTGAGAAGGGGGGGGGGAGTGTTCGGAAAGGAGGTTATAAACAATAGCCATTAAGTTGGCCATGTTCCCTTGAAAACATTCAAGCCCTCTCTTTCACTCTCCCCTGGATGCAAACATTTAGTGAAGCGAAGGCAAAGGCAGGGAGTAACTCTGTTCCATCATTTTGCTGCCTGGGAAAAAACACTATATTTTCCTACAACATCATAGCAGTGGGAGCACCACTGTGCTCCCCAAACGCTCGGGTTAATTGGGAATGTTATGCTAGCAGGGAAGCAAAATAACAGAGCTCGGCCCTCTTAATCCTCCAGGAGAATCTGACACCTCTAACCCGGCTATAAACCACGCTGACTGGCAACGTTTCCCAAGAGACGCCCATCCAGATGTGAAGCCATGGAACATGGCAAGGATCCTTCTCTCTGGCTAAAGCCCACCCCACTTGCCTCATGCCCAAGGTGAGAAGAGAACACTAGATCAGCATTAAAAAAAACAACAACTCAGGGACAAGCTTCCCCACCCTTGACACCAAATAATGAAAAAATCCATCCAGTTTTGGTGACCCCAGTCTAGTATTGCTATTTGCTACTGTTAATGGCCTAGTGCAGGGCTGTCCAAACTTCAGCCCATTACAGCAGGCATGGTCCAAACTTTGGCCCTCCAGATGTTTTGGACCACAACTCCCACAGTCCTTTGCCATTGGAAATACAGGCTTGGAATTCTGGGACTTGTGGTCCAAAAACATCTGGAGGGCCAAAGTTTGGACATGCCTGCTTTAGAGGTTTTGGACCACAATTCCCAGAATTCCAAGCCTAGATTGCCAATGACAAAGGACTATGGGAGTTGTGGTCCAAAAACATCTGGAGGGCCGAAGTTTGGACACCACTGGGCTAGTGGTATTCAGTGGCACCAGTAGCTGTGGAATCTTAATAATCAACAATAATAATGTGGCGTCAAGTTAAATTTGACTTGTGACTCCAGGGTTTTCTAGGCAGAGAAGGCTCATCAGAGTTTATCCTATTCCCTTCTTCTGGAGGCCTCTCAAGACTGTGCAGCTTGCAGAAGGCCACAGAAGGTGGTTCTGCTCAATGGCTTTGGTAAAAAAAAATCAATCAATCAAACAAGAGGGTTGCAACTGAAGAGGATGGGAGGTGGAGGTGACGGGCTAAAGCAGAGTAAGGAATAAACAAACAAAGGGCCATGAGTTATACTTGGAGAAGATGCCTGCAATCTGGAAATCTTGCACAGATTTGTGTGCCTTTCACTTAGCTTCATATTCAATTCGGATGCAGCCAAAGAACATCCAAGCTCTGTGCCTCAAGTAAACTGCCTGGCTTTTTTTCCATCTTGCCAAGGACTCTACATTTTTGTTGTTGTTGTTGTGATGGCTACACAGCTCCCCAACTTGTTTCGCTTCAAAGTTTTCCTTGTGGCCCAAAGCTCCAGCTGCTTTCCAAAAGTAGGTTTTTGGAAGGGAGGACACGAGGAGCAAACACACAAGCAGTTTCCTTTCTTTGTTTATTTGAAGGATTCAGGCTCAGTCATTTGGTAACAAAAACTCAGAGTTGGATCTGAAGACTTGCAAACAGATGCAATGAACCCAGCATCTACCCACCAGGTTGAAAAGAGAAGTCCTTTTTTAAAAAGAGATTCCCACTGTCTTGATAGCTTGCTACCCCCGCACACACTCGGGTGTGTTAATGTGCCACAGCGGTCTCTCTTTAATTACTTTGATGTGGTAGTGGTGGGCCAAAGGTCATGAAGTCCTGCCTCTTTTCTTCAACTCTGTTTGCCCTCCCGCTGCCACCTCCCGCAACAATACCCTTCCTACGGGAATCAAATGCTGTGTATAAATATTGGCTGTTCAAACTCTAATGGGTAAAGAGCTTCAATGCATTTCAGAGCCCTTCCTAAGCAAGCCTAGAGGGGCCTGTTTAGAGATTGCATCTTTGGCAAACAGCTTTGCGGCAGTTCTTCAAACAAAGCCGAAATTACGACCTTATGTTATTATTTCTCAACAACTCCGGACTTTCTGATGTAAACTCCTGTTGCCCTTTTCCAGTGCCGAGTTGACATCCTGCCACTTTTGTTTAAAACGCCCTATGAAAATTCATCGCCGGACGTACTGGAGAAGGCTGCTTTCCTGGATTATAGTCACTGAATAATAAATAACATACGTGTTGATTTACTCTCTGCTGCGGCTGGAGGAGGAACACCCAGGATAGCTTGGAAAGCCAAGATTGTGGCAGAGCGTGGCAGCAGGGAACGCCAGGTGGTGGAGGGGCTCCTTCAGCATTTGTGTTTCAGGATGGACATCACACCAGGACCCTCAAAGGCAGGTATGTCCAAACTTCGGCCCTCCAGATATTTTGGACCACAACTCCCATAGTCCTTTGCCATTGGAAATACGGCCTTGGAATTCTGGGAGTTGTGGTCCAAAACATCTGGAGGGCCAAAGTTTGGACATGCCTGCTCTAAGGCCACGGTGGCTGTTGCACAACAGGGACAAAAGTGCACCGTCAGTTAACAGTTGTTCCCTTGTCACACAAAAAGGAGGAAGCAGCAGTTAGAACAGGCATGTCCAAACTTCGGCCCTCCAGATGTTTTGGACCACAGCTCCCACAGTACTTTGCCACTGGAAATACAGGCTTGGAATTCTGGGAGTTGTGGTCCAAAATATCTGGAGGGCCAAAGTTAGAGCTACAAGTAGCAAATCTGTAACCCAGGATATGTGGCACTGCCTTCCACCCACTCTCTCAAAAGGCATGGGGATCCAGCCCATGAAAAACATGAAGAATAATGGTTCTACACCTTGGTGCCTGCCAAATATTTGTGCCTGTGGCAGAACGCCGGTTGCTCCATTTTAGTTTCCGCCATTGGGGGGTGGAGAATGATAATAATCTCAGGGCGGAAGGGACCTTATGGGTCCAGCCCCTCTCAAGGGGACACCGTGGGGAATTGCTCAAAGGAAGACACAAAACATGGCCACTACTTTGGGAGGCCACTTAAACCTCACTGTAATGGAGGCCAAAAGAGGATGCTGTTTTGCATAAAATAGCTGATGCTGATTTATATGTGCAGATGCAAAACTAGAAACTCTTTCCATAGTTCAAAGAGAATTATAATGCATCTTATATTAAAGTGGGGAATGGTGAGACTGGCGAACTTCTGGGCATGCCACATCTGCTCCTTGAAGGGCTCACGATGGTAGATAACATCAGGATCCCTGACCTGCATCTGTATGCTTTGGCAACTTTAAACCCAGTTTGGACAGATAGTCCAGCAAATGGAGGAACGCCCTCACTAATGTGGCCACCCTCGCACATACCCCAGTTGCTATGCGGGAGTGACAGTGATTAAGAACATAGGAAAAGCCACATTGAATGAAACACAAAGTCATTTAGCTCCTGCTGTGTCGAGACAGAACATGAGCACAGCAGGATTCATGATGGAAGCCAGGAGGATCCTAGTGGCTCTGTTGGGTAAACAATATAATTAAGATGTTAGGAAATAGCAGCAAGCTTGGGCAAGATGGCTGTGGATGATGGGATTCTCAGCGCAACATATTTGCAAGCTGGGAGGAAGTTGTTTTAAATAGAAGTGCAAAGATCTGATCTGAGAATATCCCCTGTGCACCCACGCCATGAGTCCTTCCCATTAATGCAGAGGTCTCCACATACACGTAAATTAAACACTCAGTGAATCCACAGCTCTAGGAAGGCAGAGGGTGGAGATTTTATTGTTGAAAATATGGCAACAGTATTTTTGGCCATAAATACGTCGTTATCTTGGACCCATCTAGAAGCTTAACTTGAACACATGCCTGAGTGCATTAGGCATTCAGCATTAGGCCAGAGTACTGATCCAAAACCTGTCAAAGTCAGCAGCTGTACCCACAGTGGAACTATCAGCTCAATTTATTATAGGCGAATTTCACGGTTCCTATTCATTTTTGATGTGAAATCTCACCGGATTTCAGCATTCAGAACTGTCCTGCCCAGAAGTGACAGGCAGTATGCATTTTCAAAAGGTCAGGTTACTATAACTCAATCAGTGGATTAAGGAAACAAAAACGACCCCCCCCACACACACTATTCCCCAGAAAATCAGGCTGTAGAAATGCCTCTCTCCCTCACTCACCTGTCTCTGAGAATCTCACTTCAGTTGAGAGATAGGTTCTCAAAAATCTGACTTAAGGCTATGGAGAAGAGAACTCAATTAATGTTGGTGATTCATACTTTTTGGGTAGTTCCAGAGGTGCAGTGTTTGAGGTTCAGCGTGGCCAGATGGCCAGATGGGAAGAGCATCAACCAACCAACCAACCCAACCCAACCCAACCCAACCCAACCCAACCCAACCAGCCAGCCAGCCAGCCAGCCAGCCAGCCAGCCAATTGATGAGGACAAAATTTACAGAAATCCAGACAAAATAAAACTTGACTAGGCAGACTTTGGCAATTATATCCACTAGCAGGCTCCAAATTCATTGTGTATCCAATCCATGCCCAACTTCTTGTACTCAATGGCTTTTAGAGAAGTGGCTGGATCCCACAGCTGGCCCACTAAGATGATTCTTTGGACTACGAAACCAAGAAGCCCAAGCCAGGATAATGAAATGTGAATTGTAGTCTATCCACACCTGGGGTGCCAAGCTCAGGAGCCACTGTTTCTCAAATCTTCCTTGCTACTTCTACGCTGTTGTTTTTAAAAGTCCATACCACTTTCACACCAACGGCAAACAAGGGTTATCTGCAACCTTTACACATCCAGTAGAGGTGTTACCCAACATAGTCCTTTATTTCATTTCCAGAATACCCTGCTCTTGACTGAACAGTCACTGCAACTGAATTAAAAGTGACAAGAACAACAGCCAATCTAAAGACCTTTGAAACCCCCCCACACTAAAAATTCTCACCACCCGTGATTCAATGAATGTCAGTCTGAACTGGAATGCTGCTTATAATAATAACCCTTGAACTGCAGAGATGGAAGGGAGCCTATGGATTATTGACTCTAGTCCTCTCCAGGAGACACAGCGGGGAATTGAACTCCCAACGTTTGGCTCCACAGGCAGAGGCCGAAGCCACTGAGCTATTCATCATTTCCTCAGTTCTCTAGATGTGGAACGGATGGGGCAGGACCAAGAAGGAGGCATTGCTTCTGCTGTTGGGAATGCCTAATTCTGCTAACTCTATACCAGTGTTGGCAAACCTATGGCACAGGTGCCAAAGGTGGCACTTGGAGCCCTTTCTGTGGGCACCCAACATCAATCCTTCACAGCCACCTGTATTCATGTTAAATTGCTGTATTGGCACTTTGCAAAAAAAAAAAAATAGTGGGTTCTGAATTGCATTTTTGGGCACTTGGTCTTTAAAAGGTTCGCCATCCCTGCTCTATACCCGTTTGGGCCATAGAGGCCATGCAGGACGACAGCGCAGTATTACATGGAGGAGGGGATCGCAACCGTTTTGAGCAATATACAGGCAGACATTTTCCAGTGTGATAAGTGAGAGACGCATTCTCGGGCATCAGCAGAAGAATCTTAACAAAATAATCTGCAGTAGTGTACAATTGTTGAAATTGTGATGCAACAATTAGCAGACCCACTGAGCAATCATTTACCATCTTCAATAGTTTGGTACCATGAATGCTGGAGGGCTCAATGCTAGTAAGTTGCAGGAATAAACATGTGCATCAAATATGCTTGGCCTGCAACCTCTCCGCCGTCCATGAGTAACTGTGAGAGCTTCTCCCCCACCACCCCACCCCATAACTTGGAGGACAGCCATGCTTGCCGGTTCTAGCAAAAACCACACAAAGAGCTGGGTTGGATTTTAAATATAGCCGGGTTTACTGTGACACATGTTTCCATGGACTGGTGCCCAGTTCATCAGACATATGACCTGTTCTTCCCAGCTGTCAGTATTGTGGGGAGGAGGGGGAAATATAAACAATGAGGCTGAAAGGTCACAAAATATAAGGGGGGAGTTGCAGGACTGTCTATTGATAAAGGTAAAGGCTCCCCCTGCACATGAGTGCTAGTTGTGTTCAACTCTAGGGGCGGTGCTCCTCTCTGTATTCAAGCCAAAGAGCCAGTGTTGTGCAAGTCCATGGGCACGTGGCCGGCATGGCTGCAAGGTAACACTGTTTTACCTTCCAGCTTTTTACAGTGGTACCTATTTATCTACTTGCATTGACATGCTTTCGAACTGCTAGGTTGGCAGGAGCTGGGGTTATCAGTGGGAGCTCGCTGTGCTGGGTGGCGCCCAGGATTCGAACTGCCGAGCTGCTGACTTTGTAGCCAACAGTTTTTGGAGCCTTAGTCCGCTGAGCCACCATGCCCCAGAGTTGCTGTCAATATACTTCTGGTCTCAGACTGAACCCTACACATGCTAGAAGAAGCATGTGAACCAAGACATGGTCAGTGGCATCTTTACCATGCTGTTACTAACCACAGGATCCTGCTTTCCAGCATCCTGGTAATCAGCACACCAAACCTCATGAAAGCCTCATTAACCCAACTGGCTTCTGGATCGCAGTGGGAAGCATTAGCATAAACTTTGACTTCTTTGAACTCAGAACAAAATGGCAAGAGGATGATTTTTTGCCTGGGTAGAAATCTCAGGCACCACCAGCCCTGCAGGGTCCTTGCGGGACCACCTGCCTCGGCTCACAGCCTGTTCTTTAATAAGAGGGAGAACTCAAAATCTCACCCTTATTTTTCCTGAACAGATGCTTAGAGTTATTTAGTGCACCCTCTTTCAGGTGGCCATTTGATCCCAGAGAAACACTCATTGGAAAAACCCAGGTTACAGCTCTATATCTATAGACCATACTGTCTGCGATAACCTTTATGTTCAGTCCATTAACTAGTGCTAAATTAAATTGGAATTGAAATGGCATTATAAGGAAACATGTACTAAATGGGAACATATGACAGCCATGTGGGTGTCACATTAATCCATTATGATAAGTACTTTTCCAGTTAAAGCCAATCAATTCATGGTGACCCCCAACACTTAAAAGCTAGTGAAACCCATGGATACAAATTGCAAAGCAGCAGAAAGGCCATATTTTTGCCCATCACACAGCTTTCGCTGGTTCAAAAAAGCACCAGCCCTGCTGGTTATAAACGAAGATTATACCAAAGACACTGCCAGGGTGCCATCGTCCAAGGCGCCTTTATGCAAATTGAGAGGGACCAAAACGTCAGATTTCATGAGTCAGTCACAGCAAAAATGGGAGATTTCACAGTGAGACACAGACGAAATAACAAGGAACACACACACACACACACACATTGTGTAGGGCTGCCAATGAGGTGAATGCAAAAAGTTTAGAATACAGTGGCCAGTTGATTAATATGAAACCAGCGCATTACCCCCACACTGGCTGCCGGTTCACTTCCGCATTGACGTCAAGGTGTTGATGATAACATAGAAAGCCCTAAATGGTTTAGGACCTTCATGGCCATCAGAGCATTTTCTCCCAATGAGAACTGCCCAAGTCACTCACGCCTCTCCAGCAGGGTGATTCGGGCTTCTGACTCAGAGCAAATCTTGTAATGTAACAACTAAAAATCACCCATTGTCAGTGGCAGAGCTTTGACTATGCAACCAAATGCCCTCCACCAACATCCACCCCTGGCTGGCTCTGTTTAAAGGAGCACTGAACATGTGTTTTTTCAGGCAGGCTTTCGCCGTGTCCTCCTGACTATGTGTAACTCAAGGGACACATAACATTACTATTTTAACTCCCCCTCTGCTTCCCTTCTATCCCCTACCCCCTTTGATCTTGTTTTGTGTTGTTTGTGATCATGTGGTTCTTGACTTGTAGTTATTGTTATATTATTTAGTTACACCATGTTACACCATGTTATTTGATGTGAGTTTTTTGGGCTGTTTGGTCATGGTCTGGAAGTTTTTCTTCCTGACATTGGTTTCACCAGACTCTGTTATGTTATTTGACTTTGTTTAATTATTGTGTTGCTTTGCTGTATTCATTATTGTACATTACCCAGAGTAGCCCGTTAGCTGGGTGGGCAATAAAAACTGTAAATCAAATGAAATCAAATGAAATGAAATCAATCAATCACAGCTGCAAACAGTGCAATCACTGTAGCCTGTTTTAATAGTCTGGCCAGAGAGAATCACTTACAGTGGCTGCATATTGTTTTATAACAAATGCAGGCACACAAGAGGATAGGTATTGTGCAAGGAATGAAGCTCGCATAGGTCTTGTCCTCACACACGACAATAGGAAACTGTAAAACACCTCTTTTCATCTGGAAGAGGATGTGTGCCTCAACAAGAATTTGTGAATGTACAAGATTTATTTAGTTATCTAGTTAGTTAGTTAGTTGCAGTCTGTCTAAGGCATGTAAAAGAGTAATCTAATTTCTCAAAAAACAATTCTGTTTAAGAATGTGGGATACTGTGCTCCTGTATCCATGATTCAAAATGCCAATAAATGGCCTCATAACTTTTACATGCAATTTTTGCTCTCTGTTTAACTGCTCACATTCTCGTGTAGCTTTGATGTTGTATTTTAATGCTATATGTCCCTCAGTTCCGTTCTCAAATTTCAATATGTCTTAATTGTACTGGATTGTATATTGTCCCTCATTACTGTAAGTCGCCTTCGTTCCTTTTTCAAGGAGAAAGGTGGGGTAAAAATACTCTAAACAACAACAACAACAACAACATTATTGGTGAATGGTGATAACAAAATCAAGGCCATTAATAGCTGGGCCATACTTGTCATCAGGTATACTGCTGGCATTATAAACTGGACTCAGATGGCGCTAGATAGTCTGGATAGGAAAAAAGAAAACTTATGACCATTCACTATGCATTACATCCATGCAGTGATGTTGACAGGCTGTATTTGCCTAGAAAATTAGGTGGTATTGGTCTTCTGCAAGTGAAGCAGACAGTTGAAGAAGAGAAGCATGCTTTTGCAGATAATGTAAAAAATAGTACAAAGCCAGCATTATTGGAGGTTAAGAACAGGGAGGTGTTTAAAGTAAAGCATACAAAGGGTCAATACAGGAAAACAACAATGCAAATACGAGCTGATAACTGGCATAATAAAGTGCTGCATGGGCAGTTCCTTGAAAAAGTCAAAGGAAAAGTAGATGAGGAAAAGACCTGCTTATGGCTCACCAATGGAACACTGAAAAAAGAGACAGAAGCCCTGATTTTTGCAGCTCAAGAACAAGCTATTAGAACAAATGCTAGAATAGAAAAAGCATCTGAATACCCCACATGTAGACTCTGTAAAGAGGCAGATGAAACTAACGACCATATATTGATTTGTTGCAAGAAAATTGCTCAGACTGATTACAAACAGCATCATAATGTAGCTGCTCAAATGCTCCACTGAAATTTGTGTCACAACTATCATCTGCCCATAGCAAAGAACTAGTGGGATCATAAGCCTGAAAAAGTGATAGAAAATGAGCATGCAAAATTACTTTGGGATTTCCGAATACAGACAGACAGGGTTTTGGAGCATAACTCCCTAGATATTATGATTGTGGAGAAGAAAACAGTGTGGATCATTGATATTGCAGTACCAGGTGATAGTATAGTCACTGAGAAACAACTTGAAAAAATTACCCAATATCAGGATCTGAAAACTGAACTTCAGAGACTCTGGCATAAACCAGTACAGGTGGTCCCAGTGGTAATCGGTACGCTGGGTGCGGTGCCTAAAGAGCTAAGCAAGTATTTAGAAGAAATTAGAGTCACCATCAGTCAGTTGCAGAAAGCCACCTTATTGGAATCCACTTTACATCATGTAGACCTAAACGCTTTGGAAGTGTTCAATTAGTGATTTGTAATAGAAAATCCAGTGTAGTTATCTTGTTTGCTGTGTGATGATGATGATGATAATGATGATGACGATGACGATGATGATGACATCATCATCATCATCATCATGATCATCATCAACAACAACAACAACAACAACAACAACAATGTTACCAGTCAAGATGGACTACAGGGTACCCTCTTGTGTTCACGCCCATTCATAATTGTCAGGAAACATCACTGATAATTGCTTTGTGCTTGGATGAGAAAGAGTTAACTTATTTTAAAAAAAAGGAGTCAGCTTTTGGGATTGCCCCTTGTTTGATGTCACTTTGTGAATGGGAGGGAGCACAAGAGAGTATCCTGTAGATCACCTCGACCAAAGCCAATGCTATTGTCAACATTCAAGGCCATTTCCTGGCATTCCAAATTGTGGATACAGAAGCTCAATGTCTCACATTCCCAGAGGTGTATGGACTTCAACCCAAGCAACCATTAAAAATCAGAAGCATTTGCAATATGGCTTTATCACTCTGGATGACAAAGAGCCTCTCAGTGTGAGCATGTCCTTTTCTTCAAGCAGAGTGAGCAACCAAGAAAGATAGCTAAAACGAATCAGCAAAAAATGAACCAATTATACAGTTGTCCCCCGCCCTTTCACGGTTCATATACTGTGGTCCCGGTATATCGCTGGTCCGCAGTATATGAAAAAAGCCCCCCTGGGATAAGCAGGAAAGACCTTCCCAGACCCATCAGAGGCCCCAAAAGAGCTTCCCTGCAAACTAGAAGTGACCTCCAGATCACCAGAAAGCATTTTTGGGCCCTCTGGGGGACTGGAAAGCCCCTTACAGGCCTGTTTGGGGCAGCACCAAGCCTGGGGTAAGTACAAGAGCCCTCAGAGTGCCCGCCCAGTCCCGACCTGACCCTGCATCTGCATATTGCAGATTTTCAATTATTGCAGGTTGGGTCGGGTCCCTAACCCCTGCGATAGGTAGGGGTGTACTGTACAACACACACACAAAAAAAACACAGAAAGTTAGAACTATTTGGCCATTGAACAAGAAATGACAAGTATAGATTGCTACAGCTGCTCCTTGTGGAACAAAAGTACAGTTGGACGAGTACAGCCTTTGGCTGAAGGACTTGGGAGAGGAGCACAAAAAGGAGCATAAGGCGGCCAAAATCAGCACAAACACACCTACTAGCTCCACTTATCTCCTTCCAGTGCTGTTGCCAAAAAAGAAAATACTTCAGAAAACACAGCCCCCCCCCAGCAGATGTTAGAACAATACTGTGAGAAACATAATAACGATGGCTGCTGGTAGTTATCAGCTTTCCAAGGAGGGCTGTACGGTATCTTTAGGAAGGGAGGTGATTGCCACAATATCATTTAATTTGAAATTTTGACAGGGTTCAAGATAGCAGGGTCAACAGCTATTGCCCAACCCCATTGTTCACAATGTAGCAGGACTGAGTCAAAGGTGCCCTTTGGCTCAAGTAGAATTTTTCCAGCAAATGCCAAGGATTCTTCCCTCCTATCCTCTTTTGTTTCTTGTCTTGTTTTGGTCATCTTTCTTAACATTTGGCAGCAAAGTGCAAAGGTCAATCTGGACATAATTATTTCATCTCTCCACCCAGCCATCAGGCCTCTGCTGTGATGGATCTCAGCTTGTAAGCCAAGCTTCAGTGGTGTTTTGCAAGAATAACGGCTCATAGACGGTGTTACAGACTACCCCGGGTCACGTCTTTCATGCTTATCTTTCTTAAATGGCCATTTAGTGGAACAAGTAATTATTTAAAAGGGATGGTTTCCATATCAAGGGAGGATGTGTGTGTGTGGGGGGGGGGTGATGCCTGCCAAGAAAACTCTGAAGATACACCCCCGACACACACTGACACCCACACTGTTTTTAAATAGAAAAGCAGCTTGAGATGAACTAAATAAAGCCATCTGCAATCTGCACAGTATTGGTTCAGTGTATGAAAAGCAGAACTGTCCAGGCTTCTAAGGGCATTCCTTGTTGCTTTCTTTAGCACTGTCTCACCTGCAAAACTGGCACAGTCCAAGTTCATCAAGTTGTTCTGTAATGTGTTATGTGTATGTGATTTAATGTGAGAGTTATGTGCATTACATGAGCGGAGTGCTATTGGTCTTTCATTAGCCAAAAAGTAATTTTGCTCCATTCCTTTAGCTCCTACTTTATTCTCTCTGTCCCCAAACAGAAGCCATGAATTTAACCAACTTTTTCCTTCTGTTGTTGCCAAACGATTACAGGATCATGGTGGTGTCCCAGATCACGGACTCTGTGGGGCACCATGCAAAAACTCCAATGGTTAGTTTTTAACAGAATGGTGCAGTCCCTGAGATATTTAGAAACATAACTTGAGGAATTAATGCTTGGATCTTTATCAATTCCTTACTCCTCCTGTTTTGTAGTGTATTTCTTACATTGGAATCACACCATTTCTCTTTCTAGTTTTTAAAATCTCTGTATAGCATTCATTAAATTTTAAGCATTTCACATGCAAATAACGGAGCTGTTAAAATGGAGTTAGGGAGCTACGGGTGCAGAAGAGTCTTTACCAGACCCTTCCCTCCTCCCCTGGCACTGCCTATGAGTAACCAAGAAGCCACAGCCAAGCTGAGTTAGGAAGCCCACCCAGGTTGGAAAAAGGGGCATCCTTCAGTGGCCAAACACTGCACATTCCTGCAGATCCAGTCTGCTCAGCTTCTTCATGTCTCTGAGGATGATTAAGGTTCTCCTTTCTTTGCAGCTGTTTGATATCCGAGACCGGCGACGGCAAGCAAAAAACGTTTTTGACCATATTTGTTTCATTTACGAATTATGATTACTCACTGACAGACTCTAACCACACAAAGTAGGATAAAGCATGCTTATAAAGTCATTTCACCGCCCAGCACTGACTGCTGGTGAGTCGACTCCGGTCCCAGAGTGCTATGAATCCATTCAAGGCTTTAGTACGGTATAAAAAAAATTAGAGAGGAGCTATCCAAGGTACTGATCATCTCCAGAATAGATTCAGGATTCTGGATAACTTCTGTGAAGAGCAGACAAATGCCAGGAATGGAATGACAGCACCCCCAAAATTGGAGTAAACAGTTGCTACTGCCCCGTGGACACCATCACATCATCTTACAATTCTTAGGGCTTTATATGAAACCATGTTTTCAAGACTGTGTTGATTCACAAATTTAATTGCTTCCATAGAATGGCATGTCCCTGAAGACAGCAAGCTAGCATTTCAGTAGAAAGGATGCCAGGCTAGAGATCTGCATATTGAATTTATTTTAGACAGAGAAAGGCTTAATGTATATGAATTTCTGGATAGCTTCGTGGTTTAAGTCCTCTGGCTGTGGAGCCAGAAGCTCAGAATTCAACTTCAGAACATGCCTCCTTGACAGGGGTTGCAGTTGATTATCTAGGAGGTCCCTTCCAAATTTACAAAGAGATGATGATGATGATGATGATGATGGTGGTGGTGGTGGTGGTGGTGGTGGTGGTGGTGGTGATGATGATGATGATGATGATGATGATGATTCAGGGGACAGCCTAGCACTTGATTCTACAGCAGAAGGTAGCACTGCTATGAGTGGTCAGGACCTATTTACAGCCCAACATTCTGAATAATTACTCAGAAGCCAATCTTGCAGATGGCTGATCCAAGGATGGCGGGCTTAAATTGCCCCTCCCATTACACACCACTGACTTTTCTACCATGTGACAATTATCAGCCATTCAGGTTTCCTTAGAAACAGGTAGCGCTGCCTTCTGCAGGAAGGGTTCCCTGGTAAACCTATTTATTTGCATAGAAACGGGTAATTCCAGCAAGCCCTGTTTCTCCTCTAATCTGATGATCTAAGACATTATTTTCCAAGTGGCAAATCCCACTGGGACTTACTCCAGAGTAAGTGCCGATAAGCCTGCATTCTGAGGCATGGATGTTAATTATATTTCCATGACTGGAAGGCCTCCTTCTATTGAGGATCTGAAAGAGATCTAATCAAGGATACTGCTAGATTTTTTTTAAAAAATGAGGACGGGTGTGCATTGGTTTCCTCCTTTTTGTGGTGTCCCTCATTGTTCCAACGGGTCTCCACATCTTCCAGAGCGATGAACAATGAAGAAATGGGGATCTACGGAAGCTGACTGCTGTTACTTCCATGCCCACTTATCTATCCAACACCAAAAAGAGCAACACCGCAGCAAAGGTTAAAAGGGGATAGCAATTTGCCTCACATGCAGAATTGTAATGCTTTTATTCTTTAAGCCAGGAATGCCCAAACTTTGGCCCTCCAAATGTTTTGGACCACAACTCCCACAGTCCTTTGCCATTGGGAATACAGGCTTAGAATTCTGGGAGTTGTGGTCCAAAACATCAGGAGGGCCGAAGTTTGGACATGCCTGCTTTAAGCAGAATTGTCCTCTTTCACAGACTTAAACTGCAGTATTGCAGTCAAGCCTCTGCTCATGACCTGACTTGGATTCCAATAGGTCCAGGTACATGACTCAAGACTGACTCACCATTCCATCTTTCCCAAGTTGGTAAAATGTATATGTAGCTTGCAGGGGTTGGGGGGAGGCAAAGTATTCATTGCCTATTTATGTTGTAAACCATCCAGAGCAGGCATGTCCAAACTTCGGCCCTCCTGATGTTTTGGACCACAACTCCGAGAATACCAAGCCTATATTTCCAGTGGCAAAGGACTGTGGGAGTTGTGGTCCAAAACATCTGGAGGGCCAAAGTTTGGACATGCCTGATCTAGAGAGTGCTCCAAACACTATGGGGTAGTATTTGTCTAATAAGTCAATTAACTAAATAACTAACTTGATGGATGGATGGATGGATGGACTCACAACCCAGTGAGAAAGTCTGTCTCCATAAGGCTCCCATCCAGGTATTACTAAAGTCAGATGGACAACCTCAAGGTACATGATCGCCATCTTTAAGGTTCTTGACCTTGGACTGGATAAAGAAGACACTGTCAAGGAGACAAGTGGCCTTTGGTTGACCTTCAAACAGGGAACTGTTCTCCTGAACAGAAGATCCAGAGCTACCTTACTTCCAATAGCTGTCCGTTTGTGGAATTCTCCTCCCACCCACCAGGAACTATTCCATGATTCTAGCAACCAGCGGAAACCTCCGATATTCAGAGTTTTCACTTCTTGTGTAACAGCAGATAGTTGGGACTTCCAAAGTAACTCTGAGCTGCCGGGATGCAAGTGACTGTTGAAGTGAAGAAACACCACCAAGGGGAATGCTACAAGAAAAATCCAGTTAATTGAGTCACTCATGGATTTCAGAAACTAAGCTCCTTCTATTTTGAGGGGGTGGGGTGGGGGGCACCTTTTTCTCTTTTTTAAAATTAAATGTTCATGTTATGGTAAGCAAATGGAATGCTTCGGAACTATTGTTATTTATTTGTTGCTGTCGGTTGAATTTATGCCTCTCATTTTATCATGAGCCGCAAGACTTCATAAAAGTGTATCTTATTACACTGATCTTTAATAACCTGGAAACCTGTAACAGAAACCTGTAATGAAGCACCTCATATACTCCAAATTAAAAATAAATAAGTGACCTCAAAGAGGTTTTCCCTTCAAATGTGCTTTCATTTTAGCAGCTGGATTTATGTATGTATAAACAAGGAGATACACTGGTTAATATTTCCAGCATCAGAGAGCATATAATTCCAAGGAACTTGCTGAACAGCTATTTATTCTGAGCACACGATTTAGCATTTGTTTATGCACGCTGTATAATTGGAAACTCTGTCCATTTTTCTGCTTGTGCTAAATATTCTGTGTATAAATACTTTTTCATAGTAGATAAATAGGGTTTTGATTTAGGCCTTATCACCTTCATATTACATATTCATTGATTTCTAAACTGCTTTAAACAGCTCAGTAGATGCGAAACATTATGAATTCCGTTTGGGCACCTTGGTATTAAATTTGCATATCAGGTCACGCACTGCTTGACATACATGCAAAATTGCACTGCGGCTATTTTATTATGACTCACAAAAGATATTCAGAAACTGCACATGAGGCATCAAAAATAAATTAAAGGGAATAAAAGACCCAATGGTGGGTCACTTTTCATTCTTTTGGGGTCCCTGAAACAGTTTATTTGTGCTTGTCCATAAGCAATAGCTAAGAGTAAAGCATGCTATAACCACTAGCCTTTGCTTTTACTTTTAATCCTGGGTTTTCATTTTTCATGGGAATGGAACATTGGTGATGGTGATGGTGGTGGCGGCGATAATAAGGATGGATGACTAATTATGATCCTGCCTGTGTTCTAAAGTTCTCAGTCTATAAACTATGAAATTATGCCAACAGCAAAGAATGGTATAGCAATAAGATTTATTATTTTTTTTTAGTGGCACTTCTCTGGAGCTTCTCATTGATACACAGCTCCAAGCCGTTTCATGTTGTAACATTTAATATATTAGAGGTTGAGAGCTTCATTTAGCTAGCAGGTGCATCTGCTTGTTTTATGGTACAGTTTTCAATGGCATTGTGTAGCATTTAAAGCCACGTCTCCCAGACTGACAGTCAGGGCCTTCAAGGGGGTTTCAGGTCCCCTTATATGTGTTGTAGAAGCCCTTATTAAATTATCATTTCCTTGATCTTTTGAAGCCAGAGATTAAAATTGTCGTGTGTGTGTGTGTGTGTGTGTGTGTGTGTGTGTGTGTGTGTGTGTGTGTGTGTGTGTGTGT
>JAHTLZ010000280.1:1287635-1303140 GCA_023846285.1 Phrynocephalus versicolor | reverse complement strand
AAATAAATAAATAAATAAATAAATAAATAAATAAATAAATAAATAAAGCACAGGCTTTTGGTACTAGAGGCCAGTCACATGACTTAATATACAATAGAAAATGGCTACACTGACTTCTTAAATTGGTAATTCACAACTGAAAATTTACACCAATGGAGTCACTCCAGGATAAACATACAATACCAATTTGCATAGAATCAAGAGGTCCTTCCTTTGCTATAGAGAGCAGCTGAGCATTTTAATCTGCAAATACAAGTGAGATGAAAACAATGCAGAATGGTTGTGGGAAATGAAAGCAATGTATCTCAGAGATATTTCAGCAAGAAAATAGATGTGTCAAAGGAGATGTCCTCATGGTAAGGCATAGAATGAAACTGAGAGGCATCATCTGCCTACAGGGATATTGTTACCTGGTAAAACTGCACTGAGTATGTGTCTTTGGAATATGATCTTTTTTGCGACACGATCCCTGATTGAATAGGATAACAGAGTGAAGGAAGCCTTCTGTTGAAAGCAAAATGGCACCAAGCAGTCACAGATGGATAGCTACATATGTGAATAGAAGCCTTAGGAAGGTTGCGTTGTGGAAGGTTATAGTCATGACCGACTCTTCATGACCCCATGTCCATGGAGTTTTCTTGGCAGAAATACTGGGGTGGCTTGCTATTTCCTACTCCAGGCGCCTACAGAACCTGGCATTCCCTGGTGGTCTCCCATCCAAGTACTAGCCAGGACAAACCCTGCTTAGCTTCCGAAATCAGGTGAGATTGGATGTGTTTATGGCATCTAAGCAGCACTATGTGGTAACTTAGCAAGTAATGAATCAAACCCCACAAAAATATTACTATCTGAAGTCAGTCAATGGGGAGGGGAATTTTGCTTGTGTTGACTCCATCAGTGAAAGAACCTCTTGGGAGACCGGTTTTAAGACAAACCTCACATTGTCTTGCAAATTGTTTTAGACTGTGATGCATCTCAGAGAAACAACAGTCACACAAAGACACAAGGCCCCCTTTAAAAATCATGAAGGTGAAATTTGTGTGTGTGAAAATATAAGCTAACTTGGGACATAGGTTTTTCTCTTATATTGTTCTTGCCAGTGAGAACACAAGTTTTCTCCTTGCTGGGTAAGAGATTGTGTGCATTTCGACTGAATGTTCATTGACACAATTTTCGTGCATTTTGCACAAAATGCAGATTTCTTGCACAAAACAGCAGCCAGATGGGCAGTATAAAAATCATCTCAAATTGAATAAACATATTTTTTCTAAATGAAAATTACATTGTGCAACCAACACCACCACATTTTTGAAACTTATTTTAAAAACATTTTAGAAAGAACAACAGTTGCTTCTGTTTCCAACAGGGCACCCTTAGTTTTGTGAGACAGCCTTTTCACAAGGAACACCAAAAAATGTGATGCAGTTTTTGAAATCTTTGGTTAAATTTGTGAAATCTTTGATTAAATTAACTTTGTGGTTATTGATTATCTTTTATTGATTTCTTATATAATTTGTATTCTCTTATATATTTTGTATTCTGTGAGTTCCTCTGGAGGACGGGAGGTATACAAATGTGTAAATAAATAAATAAATAAATAAATAAATAAATAAATAAATTCATTTGGTTGTGCAACACGAGTGCAGAGATTCACAGAGCAGAATACTTTCAAACTCTCCAGAACAATGCAACCCTTTTACTCATAAGTCAGCACTTACAGTCTCAAAAACTCACTCAGAGTCACATGTAAGAGAAAGAACAAAAGGTTGCACGGCTTACAGCTGAAGAGACCAAACAGCAAACTGACAAACAGGACTGCTTTCAGCAGCAGACTTTGACAGACTATAGAGAGGGGGAAGCGCTGAGCTAAGAGGTGAGGCTCTGTTTGATTTCAGAGGCAAGAGAAGAACCAATTGGTTAGGGCACGGTTCCTCCCAGTCAAACCTATTAAAGGCAGCTTGCAAGGCTGGGTAAAGCCCAACAAATGTGCATTTGCTACATTCCCGAATCAGACATACTTTCATCCGTTTGGAAAAATGCTGGTAAAAGTGTACATTTGGAAGAGAATGCGTACAGGAAATGATGTACTGTACATATCAGTCACTCAGATGGCAAAAAAAAAACCCAAGTCTTGCTTGCAACCTCATGCGAATGAAGCATGTTGTGAGAACGCAGGGAGGCAGCAGCAAAACAGAGGACTTTTCTATATCCTCCCAACTAAAATGAGCATCTCTTCATTCCAAACTGTTGATGGAGGGTTGGGGGGGGGGGGGGGTAGAGAGAGGGAGAGGAATCAGGACTGCACTTCCAACATGGGGGATTAATTTGCCAAGAAACTCTTTAGAGAAAACTGTGGGCCTGCTCGTAAAGAGAAAGCCATAACTCAGAGGCAAGTGGGAGACAGCTGCAGGAAATATTGAGAGCACTCTCCATATTTCAAAGATATTTCCTCCCTTTCTCTCCAAGGGAACCCATTTGAAATAGTTCTCGTGCACAGAGGACCAGAGCTACACAGCTGCCTTTCTCATGCGGGCTCCAACATCCTCAATTAAGAAAGCCCTGCGCCGCCACTCCTCGCAACGAGAAACAAACCATTGCGGAAACTTCACCAATGTCATTAAGGGTGCACCATGCTGGTTTTATTAACAAAACACTCATTTACATATTAAGGAAAATAACAATCTTGGTGCTTACATCTTCAAGGCAAGGCGGTGAGGGAAAGAGAAGGGGAGCTGAGAACAGGAGAAATGGCTGCCTGGTTGTGTCCTGGGTTGAGCACACATCGATGAAATATCACCCGATAGTTTCCACATCTGGGGAACATAACTGTGCCGAGGTCTACTGGGGAGCCAGGGAAGGAAATGCAGCAGGCAGTGCGGTAACTAACATATATCTGCCCAGACATTATTTATGAGTCTCGGCAAGAGGGCCTCAAGAGTTTTGGATCCCACAGTAACTACAGAGGGGCAAAGAACTCCGGTATCTCTGTGTCAAGGATGGGTGGCAGCAAGGGAGGGGCAGAGGCATGGGGAGGGGCGGGAGAGCACATGTTCCTTTGATTTTTTCACTCCCAGTGTAAAGAGGTTAGAACATAAGAGCATAAGAACATAAGAAGAGCCATGCTGGATCAGGCCAAAGGCCCATTTAGTCCAGCTTCCAGCCCCACCAGATGTGTCTGGGAGCGCCCGAGACCAGATATCTGTCTCCTGATACCACTCCCCTGCATCTGGTCCTTGAAGTACCCCAGTTTTAAGCCTGGAGATGACCCATCTCCCTCATGGTTTGAAAACTGCAGCTTTAGGGACAATTTGAGAAGAGTGTGCCAAGTCTTCTGGCACTGCCTCAGCCCCAAATTTCATGGTTAAGTGGATCTCTGCTTCAGTTAGAACAGTGGTTCTCAACCTGTGGGTCCCCAGATTTTCCTAAACTGCAACTCCCAGAAATCCTGGCCAGCTCAGCTAGGGATGAAGACATCTGGGAGCTGCAGTCCAGGAACATCTGGGGACCCAGAGGTTGAGAACCACTGAGTTAGAAGCTGCCCTCACACCCTTATCAAGCCTAAAGTTTGGGTTTTTTATTGTTCAAAAACGATCACCCAAAGTAACAAAAATAAAATGAAAAAAGGGGGGAGAGGAAAATCTGAGGAAGTGGACTTGTCCACGAAAGCTCACATTAAAACAGAGCTGTTAGTCTTAGGGGTCCACTACATTTTGGTCTTCTTTACCCTTTATTCTTTGTTTTTGCTTGACATGCCAGCACAGACTAACAGGGAAAACTCTTCTGAATAAAAAAGGGATAGTGTTTCCTTTGTCTATCAGCTGCTTCTAAAAGTGAGCAAGTGTGACAGAAATGCCCTACATGTGAAGTTTCACTTCATTTCCTATTTAAAACAACAAGCAGAAAGAAGCTAAAGTCCCTTTTCCTGTAACAACCGCTCTGCACTTCCAATTAATTTCAACAAATTGACTATAAAGGCTGGGGTTTTTTTGCTCTTAAAAAGTTATGGAGTGAGCTGTTTAAAGGCCGTTCTTTAACGAAAATGGAGTGTTTCTGTTGCACGAATGGAAAAGCTAGACTGAGATCCAGACAGCTCCATGATCACGTCGATGGTCCAGAAAGGCCTGAAGCTTGTGTGTTTTGGACGTCAGCCTTCCATGATCCCACTGGCAAGCTGGCTGGAAACGGAGATGCCTGTGGTCAAGATGTTGGTGAAATCCTACAGGGCATGCCAGAGCTTTTGACAGGCTGAAACAGAAGCTCCTGGACCTTCATCTTCTTGACAGTGGTACAATAGGTGCCCCCAGATAAAGCAGGAGGAGGCACAGGGTATCAGGGCCCATGCTCTTGGCTCATCTGATGTATCAGCTGGCCTCTGACTCTACCTCTTCCTGAACTGTGACCATTCCAAAAGTTGTGTTCCTCTTCCATCCCCATGTGCCTTTCTTTTGGTGTCATACCTAAGAGACTGCAATAAAGACAGACTGTCTTAACTGTTCCCCTCCGTACCGTGTCTAGCATAATGTAGCTGCTTTACGCCCGATGAATGGCATGAAGAAAAAAAAAACATTCAAATTGTGAATGCTGGTTGCTTTTAAAAATCTGAACAGTACAAGCTGCTGGCCTGTACTTCATTTCATTTTGCGGTCAGTCCTTTGGGCACAACGGAGCACAAAACCGCCTTACGAGTGTAACACTGGAACAGTGTGAAGTTCCCCCTTCACTGTTTAGTCAGGCTGCAGCCCAATCACTGTAAAAAGTTATAGCCACACATAAATGAAAAGGTTAGAGCTGTGCTGTGAAATGAATGAAGTCACCCCCGTCTTAAGTTACAGTCCTAATAGAATTTAGTTATATCAGAGTTATTGGGAAAAGGAATTAATTATGAACAAGATTTTTTTTATTTTTTAAAAAAGGCGGTGGCTTCAAACCTCTGGATTTTAGAACATGCTATAATATCACTTTGCTTAAAAATGGGAGAGGGGAAAGGATACGGGCAGACTGCCATCAGGAGGGCAGAAGGAGGGCAATGAAACATACACACAATGCCAGCAGAAGAAGGCATGCCCCCCTCTGTGTGTGTGTGTGTGTGTGTGCGTGCATGCACATGCGCATGCAAGCGTGCACATGCACGTACGCACACACACGCACACACGCACACACGCACACACACACACACACACAAATAAGTGGCTATGACATTATGCCAGTGAATTCAAACTCTTTTACACAATGCAAAGACTGCATCCGATATTTTAAAATTTCATTCAAGTCCAAGAGAGGCGGGAATACAAATGAATCATTATACTGTATTTAAAATACAAAACCCACACACAAGTGTGCATGCACGCACGCACGCGCACGCGCGCGCACACACACACACACACAGGTGTGTGCATGCTGGAGTGTCCTTCCCTTTCATCCCACAACACCAAAGTTTCATTCAAAAGCTATCCTCAAAGAAAGGATAGCGGTGGCCTAGTGAAACATTTGGAAGCCATGGTTTTGCAGCACGAGTAGAAATAAAAACAATAAAAACCAAGCACACCGAAATCAGACCCATTTCCCTAACATGACTAAAACTCATGTAATGGTGAGCCAACTAAATAACTTTAATTCATGTCCATGGACAGCTGCCAGTGTATGCATTCAACTTCCTTCCCTTCCAAGTTCTTCCTTCCAAGTTCTTCCTTCCTTCCTTCCTTTCTTCCTTCCTTTCTTTCTTTCTTTCTTTCTTTCTTTCTTTCTTTCTTTCTTTCTTTCTTTCTTTCTTTTTCTTTCTTTCTTTCTTTCTTTCTTCCTTCCTTCCTTCCTTCCTTCCTTCCTTTCTTTCTTTTTCTCCCTCCCTCCCTCCTTCCTTTCCTATTCTTATTCTCAGGAAAGTATTCCCACATCATGGTTTCATCTGTACTCTGTTAAGCATTTTTCCATATGTTTGAATCAGGCACCAAAAAGGAAAAGGGTGCCTTGTAAAAATCTGGAAGTCCTCTTCCGAGACTGGTGTCCAATTTTTGCACTTTTTGGAATAGCCACTTGAGGGCATAACTGAGGGTGCAAATGGTTTTAAGTAATTTGTGTCGGCGTCTCCGTTGCCCCTCGAGGCAACTTCCCTCCTAGAAGCTGCACTAAACCACTTGCCTGCCACTGTGATACAGGAAAGCGGTTTGGCATTGGGATGGCACCAGATGCGGAGGGCTTCGAAGTGTGAGAACGAGGGAAGATCCCAGCTGCATGTGAGGCCGACCAAGGTGGGAGGTGGTGAGGGTGGATTTCAGCTTCTTTGGAGTAGGGGGTGAGGATTTATATCTCTCGTATGTTCCACCGCCATACCAAATAAACACCACACACACACACACACACACACACAGAGAGAGAGAGAGAGAGAGAGAGAATGCAGTACGGTTATATAACCAAAGGGTACAATCCAATGGATTATACCAGTGATGGTGAACCCTTTAGAGACTGAGTGCCCAAACCGCCATTCAGAACCCACTATTTTTTCACAAAGTGCCAATACAGCAATTTAACCTGAATGCAGGTGGCTATGAAGGGGCGATGTCAGGTACCCACAGAAAGGGCTCCAAGTGCCACCTTTGGCACCTGTGCCATAGGTTCAGGGCCAGCGCGTCCATTAAGGCGAACTAGGCAATTGCCTAGGGTGCCAAAATGGAGAGAGGACGCTGGCCAGCCTGTTGCCCCCTGCCACCCCCCCTGCTGCTGGCTACCGCCGCCCGTCCCCCCGCCGCCCATCGGCGCCAGCCCGCCGCCCCCCGTGCCCATCGCCACCCACCCCCCTGTGCCCATTACCATCCGCCACCCCACTGCTGCCCCGCTCCCCGCCCCGCCCCCCTCCGCCGCCTTCATTTCATCGACCTCAAACTTGCTACCATGAACCTGCCACCTGGGATTGAACCCCAGGTTGTGAGCGCAGTTTTACCTGCAGATACAGGCATTTTAACCACTGTGCCACGAGGCTCATGGTAATGGATAATGGATACTCAGTAATGGATACTTGGGTAAAGTGGGACAGCACAAAGGGGGTTTCTGCATGGCTCTCACACATATTTGTTTAGGAAGTAGCACAGGAGATTCACTCTGTTCATCCGTCTGCCTGTCTCTCCCACACGCGTACGGACTACTTGGAATTGTTGTGTCTTCTGGCTGTCACACCACAAGGGTCCTAAAACCCTAGGGCAGTGGTGGCAAGCCTTCAGCATTCAAGATGTTTTGGACCACCACTCCCACAGGCCTTCGTCACTGACAAGCTAGGCTTGGAATTCTGGGAGTGGTTGTCCAAAACATCTGGAGTGCCACAGGTTCGCCACCACTGCCCTAGTGGATGGGAAGCTGCTGAAGTGACACTCTCAACTGCAAATCTCAGACAGAATAGACACACTGAAGCAATGGGTTTGACAAAAATGTTGAGTCATTATTCAGCAGCTGATTCAGTGGATCTGTACAGCATAGCACAGAAGCTATCCCATGAAAACAAGAGATCTGCATCTGGAGTAAACCCAATATAGTCACTATGGATCCTCCATTTGAAGAACTCCATGGAGAGAGTTTCCACCATTCCTCTGGTTCCACTGCCCAACTTCTCCCTCCATTAAGGAGCTCTTTTAAATATTTGGCTGAAATCTCCCTTGCTGTGAATTAGACCTTTTGTGTATAATCCTGCTGGATTTCACATAAGGTCTGTGCCACTTGCCATGGCCAACTGCAGACATTATCTGAGGGCTCAGTCACACTGGTAATAAGAATCACCAGTGAATTGGGTTTTCTTAAATAAATATGATTTAAAGAATTCCAGCTACATGATGCACACAGAACTGCAGATTTTTTTAAAATTCTCTCTCTCTCTCTCTCCCCCCCCCTCTCTCCCCCACCCCGAGGAATTATACATTTTTAAAATTGGACGCAAGGAATTTTACTGGGCTGCCAAAAGGTTGGTTGTTTTAACATGAATGTAAAATTGATTTATTTTTCATTGGTTTGGCATATGTGAACACTTCTGTCGGTATGAACGGCATCTATTATCTGGTGCTGGATGCCTCCCGCAGCCGCTTGCTGCTTCTGCTGTGGGTTTGTTTTTGTTTATTTTTAAAATAATTTTCCAAGGGGAATAATGATAGCCTGTCATGACAGAGGAAATTTACAATCCAGCAGACAAAGCACACAAAGCATTCCCTCATGGCTTGAAACTGACCAGTGAAATCTACAATGTCATGAGTTTTTCTTCATTTTCTGAAGGATGAGGGCGCAATCTCCCCTTTCTCTCTCCACTGGCTCCTAAATTTCCACGATCATGTCAGAGTATCACTATGCCCCATTAACAAGACCACAGCCAAGACAGCGAGTGGCTACAGGAGGCAACCAGTGCAAGGATGGGCGGGAGCAAGACAAAGCCTCAAATGCAACAGTTCTCAGTGGAGTCCAACATTGAAAACATGCTATGAACATGCTGATGAACGAAATAATTTCAAATCTCATGTATGGTTTTGCCAAAACAGTTTTCAAGCCACATGATCTCAGAGTACTAATTTTCAAAGACATGCAAAAACCACATGACTGCAAATCGATTTAGAATACATCGGAGGTGAAACTGATAAAAATGAGCAGTGTAACCAAGCCCTCAGTTGTGTAGGGCCCATATCAAGGCACTCAGCTGGGAGGTGCCCTGGCATCTCCTCAGAGAGTTGCAGCAAGTTAAACTGATCTTACACTTTGCTGTTTGGCTCAAATGCCCTAGCACCAACTTCCCTTCCCAGACACTCTAGAACTGCGCACCCCAGAAGCTGTTGCAAGCACTGCCTATGGTACGGGAAATTGTAAAAAAAAAAAAAATGTAATTCAAAAAATCTGGGATCAAGAATTTGGCAATCACTGCTCTAACATGTCACACAAGAGCTGGGAGATGACCATTCAGCTTGAAACCATTTGAACCACCACAACTACATTTCATGGGCTTTTTATTTTATTTATTTATTTATTTATTTACCCCAGCTTTCTCCTTAACAAGGAGCCAAGTTGGCATGCATCATTAAAAGACAACGCTTAAAGCTCAAAACAACATGTCTACAAACATTTTAAAAGGACCAGATGAATACCACTCTAAGAAAGGGTAAACCACAGCAGTTATAAAAACACATTCAGAGTAGGACCACCCAATGAACCATTTAAAAATCCCACTCAGCGGCAGCCAGTCACTAAACGAAAGCTTGCCTGAAGAAAAAGGTGTTCTCCTGCTTGTGGGACAGCAAAGATGGAGCCTGTCTGGACTCTTGTGGGAGGGAGTTCCAAAGTGTGGGAGCAGCAACAGAGAAGGCCCTTTCCCGTATCACCACCAAATGCACCTGAGAAGGTTGTGGAAGTGAGAGAAAAGTCTCTCCTGAAGATCTTGGGAATTGCAATCTGGTGAGATGCTTAGAGCTACAGTATTTGCTAGGTAGCAGCTCTATATATGCCTCTTCTCTACAACTCAGAATCCTAAGAAACTCACCAAACACAAACCCCAGGATGGAATGAAAATAGTTAAAAGTGGTATCAAAGTGATACAATCATATGGACCCCTGGCTGCTGGATCCTCTGTGAATGATTCCTATTGATCGGGGGGGGGGTGTCTTAGCTGGAGGCTGAAGCCCCCAAAGTGGGACTCAGGCGAAGGAGCCTTACAAAATGAGACAAGTCTGCCCTAGCCAGAGGTCTCTTGATGAGCACCATCATCTGGCCTTTATTAAGAAGCATTGCAAAAGCAATACTTCTCACAGTATTTACAAATATGAACCACATGGCCCAACCTCATAACACTGCATGAAGAACGGGGCCCTGGGTTTGGTCTCGGCCTCGGCAATTTTATTTTATTTGAAATATGAACCAGGCGAAGGGATTTCAGCCTAATGCATGTTCCAGTCCATTATTTCTCCGTCCTCTGAAGTTTTTAAAAGAAGGGGGAGGCTTAAATATGGAATGAAAGATCCACCCGCAAGCAGAGTACATAATGTCGCATTATTGGGCAAATTGATGTTAAAATGAGGAACTAGTTAGCTGACACCCTTTATTTCTTTTCCTGTTTCGTCTTTTTGTCCAATTAAAAATAAACAAAGGTAAAAAAATATCCCCTCTTAAAATGACTTGGCCAGTAAAATTTTATAAGTCATATACAAAGCTCCTTTCGTTTACAGCTTGGGCTGAATCAATATGGTTATCTACCTGTCAATTTTTCTTGCTCTTTAATCCAGAAAGAGTGCAGGTTCTCCCCCCCCCTTTATTCTTTTATAGCTTGCTGGGAAAGTGCTAAGCTAATCAATATATCCTGTGATAAGGGGATGATTTGAAACGCATATAACAAAAGCTTATCATTTCACTGTGCACTGAACCTGTCAAAATATTTTCTTAGAAAGAATGTCACAAGGAGCTTCCATCTTTCATTGCTCAAGTGGGCGGTGACAGAAGCATTCTGGGACTTTTAGCTTTGCACATGAGGGTGGATGTTCAGGATCTGATCGCTGCCTGTATGTTATGCAATCTAATCATCTACACGGGCTCCGAAAACAGTTCCTGAGTAAAGAATGTCAGGGAAAGCAGTTTTCATGAAGAAAGTCTGAAGCCCTTCACAAATATTCACAAGCACATTTCCTAAGTGACAAGAGAAGTGTTTTGTATAGCCAAGAAAACAGATACAGCCTCCTCAAAAATCCAGGGAGACCCCAAAAGTGAGTGGATACTATTTCCCTATAACCACTAGGTCATACTTCATTGGGTTATTTTTGCCCAATTTGTTACTTTACAGTTAATATCCAACTTTTCTGACATGAGGATTGGCATGTTTCGGGCTGTAGTCTTTTTTCTATAGAGATGGGACGAAACAATTTGCTCCACATAATCAAATATGAAATCTGATACCATCACATGTAAAGATTACTCTTCTGGTCAGTACGCCCTCTCCTGGAAGTTTATCTTAACTGCAGATCCAGCACCTTAAGCATCTAAATGAAATAGTTATATGGGGACCATGGGCAGAAGGATTTTTGGACTCTTCTGTATCTCCTCACACCCAAACATATGCTGAGCTAGGCCCAGCCTGATAAGACACTTGCAGGATCCAAAAGCTCACCTTCTGATGATATATTGGGCTGGTAGAGTAGCAAGAGGAACTCAAGGAATTTAGAAAAAAAAATCCAAAGTACTCTGTTGGATCAGATTAAAGACTGATCAAGCCCAACCTCTTGTTTCACACAGTGGTCAGTGCGATGCATTTCCCACGTTAGCCAGCCCAAAGTCCAGCACTAAGGCATGAGAGCAATAGACCTCTTTCACCATTCTCCCTTCCCCTGAGCCCCGCAAAGTTCCTTTTTGGGGGCTAGGAACACCCAACATACACACCCACACCCACATACACACAAGGTACAGGACCTTCAAGGCACCAAACCAATTTTTCAGAGTTCTGCTCCTTTTTCCTCAAAAACAGGTTGCCCAGTGAACCTCATGTTCCATGCACACATATTTAGGTTTCTCTAAGGCAAATATCACTCCAACCCAAAGAATGCGCAGGCACACAATTGTTCCGTCAGACATAGGCACAGCTGTTTCTCAGTGGAATTAAACAGTAGAGGAGACAAAGCTCATAGGAATCAATCGGTGAATGCAATGGTTTTCCACATTCTTCTCTTGAAAATAATCTCTGTACAGTACTACCTTGTCTCTTAAGGAAAGCCTAGCTTTATGTGAAAGACTCGGTGGAATGTTTTAGAGCAATCTCCAGGTTCCAAACATTGGACCCGGATGTCTGGTTCTATATAGTAAGGCCAAAGATCCATACCATTTCACTCCATTTGGCCATACTAGATGGGGCTGATGGGAGATGTAGTCCAAATATGGAAATCTGGAGGAGGCTATCTCAGGACACATGCTAAGTTCAAAGAGACCAACAACCAAGCCCACAAAGCCCCATGTTTCCCCTATACGAACCCAGAAATTGCTAGTTTTGAAGACTGGCACCATTCGTTGCCTTGCCAGTTGACCGCTGATGTTTTATTATTGTGCACAGGGAAGCCAACACTGCCCCCTGTTGTCACTTTTTAAAAGAATCACGGAACACACTTGGATGCACTTGGGGGCTATTCAACTGAGTCTAAGGCATTCTCTAGGCTAGGGCCATTTCAGGAGAAGATGAAAGTTGGATGGGCAAGAGGTGTTTAAGGGAGGAAGCCCGTCCATCCTTGTGCATTTGAGGAGGTCTCAGAAAACCCTGGAACGCTGCTTGAAAGCTTAAATGGGAGAGGCATTTTCTGAAACCCTGTCTTAAGACAAACATTCTGTTAAACTCTTTTGATCCTCATGGTGGAAAATAATTGTCTGAAACCGATTTGTGCGCTGAGAGAGCTCTTCCAGAAAATGTTTTCTGGATTCTTTTTTTTTCCTTTTCTTTCCTTTCTTTTGTCTTCCTTTCTTTCATTCTTTTCCTTTTTTTTCTTTTCTTTGGGAGGGGGGAGACTGCTAAATTGCCCTGGACTAGTTTCCCACAGACTTGATATGTCTGTTCTTTAATCAGTGTGCTTCTTAATTTGCACTCAGCAGCCAAGTGGAACGTGCAAGAGACACCCCGCTGAGGCAGTGCCTCTGAACTAATTTGTAAGCATCTGAGCCCTAAAAGGCTTAAATGCACCAAAGCACATCAAGATAGTGGATTTAAGCACAGCGGCCAGTGGATCTGCAACCAGAGTGGTCTCTAAATCGCTTGTGTGTTCAAGGATACGCCTTGGATTTGGTGGAGGAACTTGCAGGGAGATGCAGCCATGTGAGCACATGCTGCTCTAAGAGCTGTGGTAATTGTGAAAATTCAAAATGCCCGGCTTATACTTCAAAGGCTTGAATAATATGGGCCCCAATTACTCAGGAAAGCTGCTCCTTCTTATCTGAGGCCGTCTTAAGCCCTCGGGCCTATGAGCTGGGAAGCAGTACTAGCTTGGACCCTGCCAGTCTCCGTCTCCGTGCAGAAACAGACTGTCTAAAGAGGAAAGCTTCGGCAACCGGTGGAGCTCTTCTACAAGATTAGGAATTTAAGATGGTCATAGACCTGAAAAATGGTGGTTTGTGTGGTTGGTCACAAACCACCTGCCATGAAGTACCAACCAGAAAACCAACCTAGGGACTGGTTCATTTTTCAGTTCTTGCCCTGGTGGGGTGGACGTTGCTACCTTCACCTGCCATGGCACCACCACCACTGTGCTATCACTGCCCTGCAAGAACAAAGGTGGGGGCAGCATCGCTTCAGGATGCTGTCTCTGAAGATAATGGTGGAAAAGGAGGAAGAGGAGGAAGAGGAGGACCAGGGTGGGGATTTTTCAATACTCATTCCCAGCAGCACTTTCTATATTGCTGAATTCTTCCCCACAGAACAAGCTAGGACTAAAAATAAACCACACTGGAAGGAGGGACTGGAAGACCCAGGAAGCGTCTGTCACTGTGTATGTGTGTCTCTGCCCAACCAACTCTTTCTCACACACTTACTGAACTACAAATCTTAATATAATAGGGATAATGAGGACAATACCACTAAAATCAGCAAAGAAAGAGGTCTTTCAGTAGAACAAATTGTCCCCCTGATTAAAATCTGTCTTAGCAATTTATATTTTTCTTGATTTTAACATACATTCTAATTTTCAACTGTTCTTTGTGCTGTTGAAAAGTTGGAATACAGCAGAAGCATTTTGTAATTTACATACAAATTCTACTTTCCTCTACAGCAGAAATTTGGGTCTTAACAGAGCCAGAATAGCTTCAAGTTCCCTAGAGTAGTCCATCTCTTTCTTCATTATTTGGCAGATAACAATCTCAATAAGCTCTCTCCGAGACATTAGCCAGAGAAAGAATACAATATTTCATTGCTTACAACTGAAGAGTGCAAATGGCAAACTAACAAACAAGACTGCCTGCTTCAACTACAGGCCTCAACAAACTCAAGAGAGGGGGAAAAGCTCTCTAGCAGAGAAGTGTGGCTCTCATTGAAATCAGAAACAGAAACATTTATTAAGTGCTGGACAGAGTGACAGTCACCCCAGCCCAGAAAGGTATCTCCCAGACATGCCTATTCGAAACAGCATGCAAGGTTGTTAAAACTCCAGTGGATTCTGCCCAAGAAACATAAGGCCTGTGTGGCCAGCGATTTGCTTTCTCTCTCTTCTGGAGCTTGACGCAATGGCAGCGGAGGCAAAGGGGGGCGATGGGGAAAGGGATTTCAATGACTTATTATTTTTAATTTGCATTATTGATATGAGTGATTTTGACATACTGAGGAGGGATGTGGGATTAAGTGGCTTCAACCCCTTCAATCTCACTGCTGTCCTTGCCCTCATTCGGTGGACAACGGTTGTTTAATGTAAAAGTTGAGAAGCCAACCCATTGCCTTGATGTGCCTTATACCTTTTGGTGTGTGTGTGTGTGGGGGGGGAAATGCCTTAATTTGCTGGAGGAAGCTTGTGGGGGGGATATCCAAGTTCAGAAGTGTTCTCCCCTTTCAAGACACTTTATGGACCCCTAGAACATGTATTGCACCGAGCAGGGTCTATATCAGTGGTGGTGAACCTTCGGCACTCCAGATGTTTTGGACCACATCTCCCACAGTCCTTTGTCATTGGCAATCTAGGCTCAGAATTCTGGGAGTTGTGATCCAAAACATCTGGAGTGCTGAAGGTTTGCCACCACTGGTCTATATTGACCACAGTTCTCATATTATAATGCAACCCAGATTACTCTCGCTCTCTCTATGGATTACATGAGATTTGCAACAAACCAACACTAAGCTATTGTTAACACTGCACTCCTAGAAATCTTCCTCTAGTGCTAATGAATGCACATACCCTATGTTTTTCTCCTTCCATAATTCTTTGGATCTAAGCCTTAAGGTGGCTGCCATTCAAAGGTGTTTCAAAAACTGCCCCAAACTTCTTCCACCCTTCTGATGGAAACTGTTTTGTCCCAATCTGTTAATGGATTCCGTTTTGTTTTTAATCTCCAGCGAGAGCGCACAGACAATTATTTGCCTTTGCAACCTCATTATTTTCTTTGCGCGCAATTATTTCCTTGCCAAACAATACGGGTGACAAATTATAACAGAATCCTCCAGCAGATTTTTAACCCAAGGTAAAAATAAACAGAAACATCTGTAAAGCAATCTTGTACAAAGCTACGTTTATTAACAAATACATTTTTCTCTAATAAAACACCATCTGCAAGTAACCCTCAGCTTCCCACTCAATATAAATAGGCCTTTTTTTTTTTTTTACGGCTTTCAGATGCTGTTCCCAGAAAATTATCCTGAGCTCTCCTGCAAAACACATTAGTCTTTTGTTGCCCCCTGGAATGTTAATAAATCATAGTAAGGGATTCCTTCTTCTTTAAAGCAGTCACACAAAGTATGGGCTCAAAACAATTATTTCTAAAATGGGGAGGAAAAGGGTGAGCTTTGGTCTGTCCCCCCTAAAAAGCAGCCTAAGAATAAATTAATGCT
>JAHTLZ010000280.1:1277110-1287625 GCA_023846285.1 Phrynocephalus versicolor | reverse complement strand
TACGCTAGACAAAGTCAAATTCTGCACCAGAGCAACCTAGCTTCCGGATGGAAATCCGGCTAGGCAATAGGCACAACAATAATTATATCACATGCAACCAAAATCCCAAATCAGGGAAAACTTTTCCAGGGTTCCCTAGATATAGAGCAGTGATGGCAAATCTTTTAGAGACCGAGTGCCCAAACTGTGATTCAAAACCCATTAATCTTTTGCAAAGTGCCAATACAGCAATTTAACCTGAATACAGGTGGCTGTGAAGGGGCGATGTCGGGTCCCCACAGAAAAGGCTCAGAGTGCCACCTTTGGCACCTGTGCCATAGGTTCGCCAACACTGATATAGAGCATGGGTCCTCAAACTTTTAAAACAGGGGGCTGGTTCACTGTCCCTCAGAACTGTTGGGGGTTGGGCAGCAGTGGCAGTGGGGGGCTGAGGGAACTGAGGGGGGTTGGGGCAAGCAGTGGTGGTGGTGGGACTGAGTGAACCTCGGGGGGAAGGTTGGGGCAAGTGATGGCAGCGGTGGTGGCAGCAGCAGTAGGCGGGCGAAGCAACCAAGGGGAGAGGGTTGGGGCAAGAGGTGGTGGTGGCTGTGGTCGTGGTGGGGAAGTGGGGGAGGCCCTCCCATTTTAAACTGCCACAGACACGGCTGGCATGCCATTCATCTGGGCAGTGAGGGGGGGAGCAGGGGAGGCCCTCCCATTTAAGATGCCTCACACACGGCCAGCATGCCAGTCATCTGGGCGGCAAAAGTGACATAGCCCACCACTTTGAACTGCTTCACCAATAGAATCAGCAGCAGAGGCTGGCTCGCTCACTTGCTTTCAAAGTGGGGTGTGGGTGTGTGGGGGATCTGCAGTTGGTCCTGCGGGCCAGATTTAGGGCCCTGGGGAGCTGTAACCGGCCCACAGGCCATAGTTTGAGGACCCCTGATATAGAGTATTATGGGGTGGTTTGCTATTCACTTCTTCTGGGGTTCTAGTTCTGGGCATCTTGGCCAAACGCCTGACCTCCAGTTCTGTATCCAGGTATTCAACTCCTGGAGCTATCTACCCAGGTTGCATGATGTCTGTGAAGATTCTCAGTCATCCAGGTGAGGTTTTCCAAAAGATGAGTAATGGCAACTGGACTTCTTGTGAGATCAAAACATTTCACTAGTCATCCAAATAGCTTCTTCAGTCTGAGAAAAGTTGATGTGATGCCTCCAATTTATAGTTCATCTTGGTTTCACCCCACCCTGGTCTGAATAGGCTTGTTAGGTGGACAGTGCCCTGGACAGGCTCATTAGGTGGTAGAAGGTCATTGTCCATGTCCACCTAACCAGCCTATTCAGGCCACTTTCCACCTGAGCCTATTCCGGGTATAATTTGGAGGCCTTTCATCAACTTTCCTCAGACTGATAAAGCTACTTGGATGAGTAGTAAAGCATTTCACTCCCAGAAGAAAAGAAGTTCAGTTCCTATGACTCAACTTTCAGACTTGCATGGTTAGGTGGCTCCACTGATTTGGCCTGGGGTGTTTTGGCTTTGACCAACTGGGAAAGAAAAGAGGCCCAAACTCCCAATCCATTTAATTATTTTATTTATTTATTGCATTTATATCCCACCCATCTGGCCTAAAAGGCCACTCTAGCCCTTAAACACTTGCTATTTCTGAGCAATGAGGTGCTTGCCCTCTGAGAGCTTTTTAATCTCTTGCATATTTTCAAACTTGCACCCAAGCAATAAGGACAAGAGGCTTGTTTATTTTTATTTTTAACAGAACTGGAAAAAATGTTATTCAGTGTAAATTTATCTCCCAGTGCAAGTCTTTTAATCAGTATAACACCTCCAGAAACAGTGCCCTCAAACAACACCGTACTATTAATCACAAACCTGATTATACTGACCATAAGTAGGCAAATAAGCCCTCTGAACGTCTGGCAAAAAACACAGCAAGCATGATGGGCATTCAAACACTTTTTAAATGATGCAGAAGAGGCTGTGAGCAATGAGGGACAAGCAATCCCAAACCAGACCAACCTCCATTACACCTTGCTTTTCGTCATCCATTTTAAACAGCAAGGCAGGATCCAGACATTTCCAGAAGTTTCACAGCATGCATTAAAAGCCACAAGGTGTGCCTTTTAAATAAGGTTACAGCAAATAAGATTACAGACAATCATGCATAAAAAGGCTGCTGCTCTTTCAATGGTATCATCTGATGTGGAAGAGAGCATACAATGACCTTTATCCAAATTTGATCTTCCATTTCACTTTAATAAAACTGGATCAAGATTTTTTTTTGCATACCTCCTTATGTAAGGGACAGTACAGAACCATATGGGCAAGAGTTTCCACACTGCCCAGTTTAAGACAAGAGCAGCACCTCTTGTCATTAGGGATACCATTAAATCTGCCAAACAAAATTGCTGAAGGCATAACATTACATCTAGCCAATTAAAAGGCTCTACGCCAGGCATGTCCAAACTTGAGCCCTCCTGATGTTTTGGACTACAACTTCCAGAATTCTAAGCTTAGATTGCCAATGACAAAGGACTGTAGGAGTTGTGGTCCAAAACATCTGGAGGGCCAAAGTTTGGACTGCCTGCTCTACGTTTTTGAGGGGATTTGAGAAATGATAAATCTCCTGCCTGTTGGCCAGGTGTGAAACTAATGTGAACATGCTATTAGATACAGCATGTACAGGAACATCAAAACAACCATATATGGAAACACTGGAGTAGGAGTAATAAGACTTACTTCATTAGCTTGAGGAATGGTAAGCTTTGGTAATTTATTCTTCAAGACGGATCCAGCAGCCTTTCCTTCCAGCAGAGTTCCAAAGGATTGGTTTCCATAGATGACTTCAATCTCGACTGGGGGTTTCAGTTCCGGTGAGTCATTTGGAACTTGGTCCTGGCCATCCATGGGGCGAACGTAAGCCGTTGGCTTTTGCTGGTTCATGCTGCTTTTACAGTGGAGTCCTGGAGGGAAGTTCTGGGTCGAAAGGCTGCTGTTGGTGGACAATAAAGAAGTGGAAGGGAGTGGCGATCCGGACCCATGGCTCAGAAACTCGAGATCGATGGGAGATTTGGAATGGCTGGTTTCTTTATAGGAGTGCTCTGCCACCGTGGACTTGGAGTGGTTATGCCGCCTCGAGTGCGAAGATGGTGGCGTGGTGTTCGCTTCTTCGCCTCCGCCAGCCTTATGCGGCTCACTTGGACAGGTGTAGAGGTCGTCGTACCTGCCTTGTGGTGGCTCATGGGAAGGGTTGTGTTTTGTCCTACTTGGCTGGCTACTCGATTGGCCCAGCTGGCTGCTGTTAGAACCATGGCCGCCCCGGGACCAGTCAGTTCTGGATTTCCTGCTGCTCTGGTGACCATGCAGCAAACTTGGGTTAGATGAGATGGGGGCTGGGGGAGGCATTGAGGCCGAAGAGTGCCCACTCATCTGGTGAGGTGGGCCCATCCGGTTTCTTTGCTCTGGGAAAAAGTTCTGTTCATTTTTATCTACTGGGGTTTGTGGCACTGAATTTTTGGGGATGCCTACGAGATGACTCTGGTTGGAATGGTTGGTCAGCAAGTCCTTCATTTCATCATAATTCCCCAGGGTGTTCTGGACACGGTTGGCAAGAGCGTCACCTTTGTTAGTCTACAAAATGCAACAAAAGACAGCAATAAGAAAGGATGTCTCCCCAACATGGTTATCTTTAAAAAAAAAGAGAGAGAGAGATGACAAGTCAATATATATTCATTTTTAAATTTTAAAATATTTATATTGCTCATTACCAAAACAAACACTCAAGATGAGGTATAAGACAAGCATTCAACAGTCTGGAAACCAGAAGGATTTGTGGAATTTTCCATGGATAAACACGGCTATGTAATGAGACACTGAAGCTTGCTGCGGTTGTGAGCCTGGTCACACAACCCTTTGTGCAACAAAGATGCACACCAGCACATCATTGGTTAGTTATGCCGAGATGAGGAAACTTTATTTTATTTATTTATTTATTTTTATATTTCTATACCTCCAGAGTTTTGCAGATGGGAACTCTTTACATGCATAAAAACAGGATTCTGGCCAAAGAGTTAAAAAGGTATAAGGACCACTAATGTCTTTCAGTCAAGAACCTTGAATCCAAAAAAGTCTGTTGAACAAGCTATGTGTTAATATAAAATTACAAACAACAAATTTGAAAAAGAAGAACTGGAGGTTGCAGCCAGAAAACTTATGGGCAAGTCTGGTCAGTAAGATGCCAAAAGTAGATTTTTTAAAAGTCTACATATAAATACAGTCGTTGCTTACATTTTAAAGCCTGCTGTACTTTGCTTTCTGGAACTGCACACTGTGTGTTTTGCAAATCGATGATTCACTGTTATTTTCTGCAAATCGCAGCAATTACTAAGCAAATTCTGACTCATTTGGGAGAGTATTACATTTTCTATTGGACTCTATTTCTCACTGGCCTCCAGCACTCAGTCTGCAAACAGTGCGAATTTGTATGCAAATAGCATTTTCCCAATGAGGTTCCTGCTAAGTTTAGGGACAGAACAACATCTGAGCAGAGCATTTTGATGAAATAAATCTCCTCTGTCAACAGAGAGAGGCCAAATACTTGTCTGGTCACTAGTCAAGTCCCATACTTAGCAATATGTCATGTTTTTCTAAATGTATGAAGAGCCTTTCTGGATCTGAGTAAAAGACACACCATGTCCAGTGTCCCGTTTCCCCAAATGGGCTGCTAGGTGCCTATAGAAACTCCTGAAAGTAGGCACTGATGATCGTCGTCATCATCTTAGAACTTCAGAGCTGGAGTCCGGTCCTTGTTAAGAAGGCACAGTGGGGAATCGAACACCCAAACTCTGACACTGCAGCCCAATAGTGTACCTATGCCACTGAACTATGATGGCACTAGCCTTTCTTGGGCCTTGCTCCCCATCTCACTAGTCAACTGCTCATCTGTTTTATTGGGTTGGAGGAACCTCACTTGGAGGTAGACAACTGGTCCTTCTAGTCCAGGATTGCCAACACCATCTAACAGCAGGTTGCCCTTGAACATAGGCAGAATTCCTTTGAAGCCCTTTTTAGAATAGCATAGAATAGAACAGCTGCCTAGATGCCCTGAGCCTATCCAATCTCGCCTAATTTTGGAAGCTAAGCAGGGTCGGGCCTGGTTAGTACTTGGATGGGAGACCAGCAGGGAATACCAGGGGCTGTAGGCGCCTGGAGTAGGAACTGGCAAGCCACTCCAGTATTTCTGCCAAGGGGTCACGAAGAGTCAGTCATGAATGTAATGACACAACACACAGAATAGAATAGAATGGAATAGAATAGAATAGAATTTTTAAAAATATTTTATTGAATTTTCTAAACATAACAAGTTAAAACAGAGACGTTGCTTGTGTGCTGCCGTGTTGCATAGTTCAAATACAAATATTTTCCCAATATTTCAGCCCAAGTGTTTGGAATATTCCACATTTACATGCTTCTTTTCCATCATTGTATTTATCGTTACTTATCTCCATCTTCATCTAATAGAAAAAGTGAAGATAACGAGGTACAGCACTAAGCTAGCCTACTTAATCTTAGTTCTTCATTTTACTAAGCACGTTAAAGTCTATTTGCCTAGCTCAATATATGATAGGCATACATTTATATCTGTTTTCATCTAGTACAAAGGGTGAAGATAATAAATTTGACTTAAGATATCCTATCTAACCTATAAGATTAAGTACATAATAAACATCATCAACCCATTATATTTTATCTAGAATAGAATTTATTGTCATTGTATAAAATACGCCGAAATTAAAAAGTGCCATCCGGTCAGCTCATTCATGCAACCCAGCATAAAAATCCAAGACATAAAATCAACCATTTAAGAACAAACGTTCATAAGCATACTCCTACATTCACACACAGAACATCACTTGTACTCATTTCAAAACTGACTTTATCATGATTCCAGGGCTCAAACTTGGCTTCTCTATTAGCCACTACCCCACCCTTTAGTTCTTGGATTTGGGGAGAGGGAAAGGTGGTGGATAATAAACTCAGTAATAGGTCTAGTGCAAAATGTCCAACCGAGCAAAAGATTATGGGAAAGGAGGAGAAATAAAATCAGATCTATGCCATTTCCCCCATTTGGTTTCTTTTAAGAGGTTGCAATCAAGGAGTCGCTCACCGGGGTAAATATTTAGAAATTTAATCAACTGTGTATGGCTAAGAACCACACTGTACACAAGGAAGAGTGTTTTATTTGTATTATTATTATTTTTTCTTTACAAAAAAGACTAAGCCGGTCTTTCTTTGTGTGTGAGACTAAACCTCCCCCCCCCGAAAAAAATCCTGCATTCCATTTAAGCCAAGAATAAGCTCTCTCTGTGTGACCCTCCTCCTTCGGTCCAAGTTGCACAATGAGCCACCACTTGGGCCGCAGCCAAAGCTAGCTTCAGCCCGGCCCCCCAAATTTAAAACAAGGCGATGCCATTGTATTTAAGGGGCAGGAGGAATTATGAGTCAAATGCAAAAAAAAAAAATACACCCCCCAAAAACACTCACTCACTTGTTCTCCCTGGACCCCCACCCACCCGGCAGTATTGCTGAGACAGCGCTAAGGGGGAGAGAGAGAGAGAGAGAGAGAGAGAGAGAGAGCAATCCCCTTCTAACCGGTCTAGTTATACTTTGCAGATTTTAAATTCATCGGAGTTAGGAATTTTAAAAAGCGACAAAAGAGGTCAAGGGTGCCCCATTGCCTGGCAACTTTCCAAAACCAGGGCCGAAAGGGGTGGCTGGGTGCGGAGGCTCCCGTGAAGAGACTGTACTTATGTTGTTTTAGATTAGCCCATGATTTTGCCCATGGAAATCAGCCCACATCAGCAGTTTATTGATTAATTCCTCTTTGCACTCAATTCTCCTTCCCCATCATTTATGATCCCAACTATCTGGCCACAATTTGGACTGAGATCCTTCTGGCAGTATGAGACCAGCTCTGTTCTCTTAAGGTTACAAACCAAAGTGCGTTTACTAGTGTTAAAGCCCAAATCAACCCAATGGGAGTCAGATAGAAATCACTAAATATACTTTGGATGAGGGGCGAAATGATTTGATTCTCTGTTTTTCAGGCCATTGCCAACACAAAGCCTTTTCACATGACCCCTAAGATTCGCTGGCCACTTAAATTCGCACCAGAGATCTTGGGGGTTTGTCGCTGTTCCTGTGTTCCCACCCCCTCCGCACTCCTGGCTGCTGTCTGCATGAGGGGAGAAAGAAAAAAAGGAAGAAAAGAATGCCGCTCACCTCCGTTCTGCCATCTCGCTTTGCTCCCGGCACTGCATTCAGATCTCTTAAAGGGGCGGGGGGCAAAAAAGGAACAAACAGGTGCGAGGAGAGCCCGGCACTCACTACCTTACATCCGCATCAGGAATTTTCACCCCTAGAGAGCAGGTACTTGAAAAGTGTGCTGGGACACGCTTAGGTGGGCGTGGTCGCACTTAATTTTTTGTAAACTCCGGAGCTGGTGGGGAAACAATTTTAAGCTCCAGATCTGGGAGCCATTTGCCACGGAGTTTAGGGGTCGTGTGAAAAGGTCCACAGTGGTTTATATATCTAGCTGTAGAGCCAGTGGTTGGGAGTTCATGATTATTGATCAAGCTCCTTCCAGCTCCCTAGTACTAAGATGATGACAATGCTGGTTATGTGTTGACATTTTGTGTTGTAATTCACCTTCAGTCTTCCAGACAGGTCAGAATAACTAATGCATGCAAGCAACAGTTTTTCAAAAGTACATCTACATTTCCTATTGATTTGCAAAGTATGGTTGAAAGCTGATCTGCTACCTCACTACAAGCAATAGCATTACGAGTTTACCTGCCCTTGCACAACCCTTTTGTGTTTTCTAAATGCGAAGATGCTGCTGTTGTTGCCACTCTGGCCACACATGTCCCACAAATACAACCAATAAAAGAGTAGAGGTTGCTAACCCCAATTCTATCAGGGATGGAGAATCTGCTGTGGGCTGTACTGTGATTTTTTGTGGAACAAAGGCAGATTCTTTTTTTTTTACTGTGTTGGATCAATTCTTTATCTACCCAATAGAGATGGGCACGAAACGAGCGATTTTTCATTTTTGTTTTCATTTTTTTGTTTCGTTATGCAACGAAAACGAAACAAAAAAATTTCAAAAGAGAACGAAAACGAAAACGAAAACGGCCATTTTTGCCGTGTTTTTTGTTTTCGTTTCAGCAAATGCATTGAACTGAAAAGAAAGCTAATGAAACAGCAATTTTTCGTTTTCGTTTTCGTTTTTCATTTCATTACGTAACGAAAACAAAAAAATTGCAAAAAACCAACGAAAACGAAAACAAACCGAAACAGACCCCTAAACGACCAAACGACAAACGAAACACCATTTTTTTTTTAGTCGTGCCCATCTCTACTACCCAACATCATGAACACCGGAAACATGTCGGTCCTAAAATCCATCCAGCAGTACCTGGAAATGGTGAGGATTGAACTTGTGAAGCATATACTCTACCAGTCCATTCATATAATAATATTTGTGTGCTGTCAAGTTAATTCTGACTTGTGGCACCCCTTCCTAGATATTTTTAGATAGAATGTACTTGTAAGTGGTTTTCCCTTCCCACCTTCTAGGCCAGTCTGGGGCTGTGTGGCTTGTCCAAGGCCACACGGGCTGGCTCTTCTCCCCAGGAGTGTGGGGGAACTGATCTTCTCACTTCAGGCTCCACAGCAAGTGTTGCAAGCCCCTGAGCTATTCTATTCTTTTTTCCAAAATATATACCCTCCCTTCCATCCACCTTCTTACCAGCTGGCATCTCTTATCTGAAGAATTAAGCTACAGAGTTCCTGAAAGGCTTTGAGATAGCATCTGACTCACCATTCATATCTTGTGTACTAGTGCACACTTTCTTCTTCTTTGGCCCAGTTACTCCCTAATTTAAGTAGGTACCAGAATAATTTCAGCAGTGGAATATGCTGCCATGGAGGGTGGTGGAGTCTCCTCCTTTGGAGCTTTTTAAGCAGAGGCTGGATGGCCCTCTGTTGGGAGTCCTGTGATGGGGGTTCCTTCATGGCAGGGTGTTAGACTGGATGGCCCTTGTGGTCTCTTCCAACTCTATGATTCTGTGACTCTATGATTCTTGGGTCCACAGCTAACTGGATATGGATATTTATGCCTCCACTATTGAACATAAAGGTTTATTTTACAGAAGACAATGCTAACAGGCGTCTGGGTGAATTCTGACATTCATTTGTTAGAGCCTTCTAGGAGGCTTCTACAAAGAAGATGAACTCTTGTTTCAGGCAAGAAATTGCTCAGGGGAAAAATGTGTTCTTTAAAAGAACTCTGCATAATTTTTTTCCAAAGCAAGCTGGCTCTGTACCACACCATCTGGAACCCCATGGCTGAAAAGACCATGTAAAAATCCAACTGACCAATTAATCCATAGAGATACAGGTGATTCTAATCAATTTGGTTAGAGTTACATAATTGCTGTCTCCAGCAAAATACCTCCAGCTATATATGCTTTTATTTAAAAAAATCTTTTCCCAGTCTCTTTTTCTGTTCTGTTCTTCTCTTGTAGCTTTTATATTTAATATTTCGTGCCCCTTTCTTTCTCTCTCTCTCTTATCTTATTCACTCAGTGGCCCAAAAGGCTTACTTTACATTGAAGCCAGCAGGTTTAGAATCTGAGTTTGAACCGTTGTACAAAAATGCAAGTGTCGACATGAAAAAAAAGTTTTAACGGAATTTATACAGCAGAGCCGTAGGACATTCCGACAGTCAAAACCACTAATGGAGAAGACAGGGTTTTCTCTGGATAACAGTGACATGGAGACATCAGAAGGGGCCTCGGAGAGCTTTGGTAATTGGGTGATTTGGGTAACGGAGGCTCAGGGTGCAGGGTTTCTGATATAATTGAGAATTTAATAAGACAAAAATAGCTGTGAATGTGCCGGTGAAGCTTCAGCAACCATCATGGAGGTTACAAAGAAAAGGCATGGCATTCAGTAGTGCTGGTTTAATCAACAAATAGCATAGAGAAAGGAGAGTAGGCTTTTCTAAATTATGGTAGGGGTTAAAGCTCGGTGTTAGACAATATGGTTCCCATGCAGAAGGTCCTGGATCCTGTTGCTATCACCTCGACTTAAAAGATCACAACTAGCTGACAGAGAGAGAGAGAGAGAGAGACTGGAAGAGCTATGGCAATGTATTGTTATTGTCAGTTGTTACTGATTATCTGAAATATCTTTACACCTCTTTTCTCCTTAAAAGAGACCCAAGGTGGCCTACATCAATGTTCCTGGACTGCAACTCCCAGAAGCCTCCACCACTCGCTGTGCTGGAAGGGATTTCTGGGAGTTGCAGTCCAGAAACATCTGGGGACCAACAGGTTGAGAACCACTGGCATACATCATCAAAAGACTATTGAAATCTAAAAACAATGGGTATATAACTAGCTGACTCTGTGTGTGTGTGTGTGTGTGTGTGTGTGTGTGTGTGTGTGTGTGTGT
>JAHTLZ010000280.1:1264672-1274953 GCA_023846285.1 Phrynocephalus versicolor | reverse complement strand
AGAGAGAGAGACCACCCGTTAGTCTTCCATCTGCTGAACTGTCACTTTTACTAGTTTTTAAGTGAAAGGCTCTCGGAGCCTGGGTTCAACAGCTTTAAGGCCACTCCCCAAAGAGAAGGCTTTTATTCCGGACTTGTAGGAAGGATTCCCAATACCATGGCCTTGATCTCCCTAACAAGTCCAGCAGTCTGCATGGCATCCAAGCAGATTCAGCAGCACTCCTTTAAAATTCAGACACAAAAAATGAAAGTGGCTTCTCTAAAACTAAAGCACCACTTCAGGTGGGACCCCTTCCCAGCCTTTGTCTTATACTCTCAAGGCTGCAGTTTCCACCCCCACTTTGGCCACCACTGTGAGAATTTTGTGAGCCCTGCCTCTCTCCTGCCAACCATTGACCTTTTTGGTTCTCAAATGGTTTTGTCTTGTAGTTCTCTTGATTGGTCGCGTGGCACTCCAATATGATCCTTTGAGTGAAGGGGACAGAAGAGAGGGGGAAGCCCTGCCTGAGTTAGCTGCCAAGGAATCCACAGTGCTCTTGGCTGGGTTTGGCAATGCCTTGGGGTGCCACAGTGCACAGTTTGGGAGCCACTGGACAAGATCAACAAATCGAGAGCCAGAACTTGGAAAAGTTCCTTTTTTTCAGATTATAGTTCTGAAAATTTCTCAACCAGCACAGTCACTGTGTTTACGTACAAGAGTGAAACAGTCTCTGAATCCTGGTTTAATCTGAGACCTTCTTCAAATATAGTGTTTTGCCATTTACTCATGCTCCATTTCTGAACACAACTATCTGAGTTGAGTGTTACCTCCTTAGAAAACCAGGGGGCTTCACTTTTCCATGTAGGAGACATTTTAATAAAATAAATTTATTGCAGCAGATCATTTTAAGAGTTTTGTTTTATTTTTTCCCTAAAACCACTTTTATAACTGTTTTGCGTGTTTAATTAAATTCTACCTCTCTAATCCAGTCTTGACATAAATCATTACTAAAACATAATTATATAATAAATAAGCAATGCAGCATTCACTATTTTCTAGTAGGTTAAAAAGAGGATTAATAAAAATCAAGCTCTATAATTGCTCAAATCAATGTGCATAATTATAGTCTGGTTTTCTAGGTAGCACAGAGATGTAATAAATGAGATACTCCATCTGTAGTTGCAAATTAGCACTTTTAAATGTTTCTGTTCACAAATCCCAGCACTGCTTTGTTTAGGGAGAAGACACGAATAAAAAAAAAACTTTCACTGTCCCCATTATTTACATCAAAGCTTCCTGCACAATGTATCTCAAACAGGTATGAAATGGAGGCCTAAAGATTTGCACCACACTAATTTGCGAGCAGAACCATCAAAATGTATCTTCAATCACACTGTAGAATCTCGTTTTTTAAAAAACAAAACACAACAAAACACTAGCCTCACCCTGGAGGTCTTCTTGAATGTCTAGCCTGATTATGAATCCATCAACTGCCTCATTGTTCTCACTATATTGTATAAGGTTTTCACTTAGTTCCTTTGTATTCATTCATTCATTCATTCATTTTGAGGGGATGTCTCCACAGGTTTGCAGACTTAGTTCTCCTAGCCTCTGCATCCGACAAGCACTTTTTCTTCTCCTGAAAACCTTCATCTGCATTACCAAGGCACCTACCACTTTCCTCATGAGTGTTTAATGTTGTATAACTAATCCTCCCCTTTCAGCATTTGCAAGGGTTATAGATCTTCTCTTGCACTGGTAACTTAGGCCGTTACTTCACGAGGTGCCTCGCTTCGAATTGACCTTGCCTTCGATTTGAATTCGGAGGCGGTCATGTGGTGGTCACGTGGTCTCCCTTCGCTCCCACCCCCGTTTCTCTGTACTCACGCGGGGCATTTTTGGGACCGAATTGATTACTACCTCACGTGCTCCCTTCGCATTAGAAAGCTGATTTGCAACGTCCGGTTCCACTCTCCTTTTATTTTTTAAAAAAAATTTACTCGGCGTATCGATGCATCAATGCTTGGCTGTCATTCACGACAGAGCGTGGTTACTGTACGATCCTGTGTTTTGTTTCCTGGCATCATTGGCAGCCCCCCGCCGCCGCCGCCGCCGCTACTCGGGGGGAGCCCCGCATGGCACAGCCGCCCGCCCTCCACCGCTTGCACGCTGCCTGCCCCAGGTGCCCTGCTCTGGCCGGGCGAGGCGGCAGCGGCTCCTCCTGCTCCCGCCGCCACCGCCGCCGCCGCTACTCGAGCGAGGAAGTAACAGCGCAAAGCGATGAAACAATATAGCGATGCATCGATATCCCTGTTTGAATATTTTTTAAAAAAAACTTGAAATAAAAGCCAAAAACCGAGACCACACGTGACGTTGGGAGCGAAGCGAGATGCGAAGCGAAGATTCCCGGCCCATGGCAGGGGAATCACTCACCCCGGTTGGAGCATGGTAAAGGGGGCGTGGTCGGGGTGACATCGCAGCCAAAAAGGAGGAGCGTGCGGACTGAAGCGATCAGTTCGCACAGAAATGACGGCTTGCCGCGAAGCGAGCGGCTCGTGAAGTAACGGCCTACGTCAAGTCTAATGCCCTGAGCACACCCGATCTCGCCTGATCTCAGTAGCTAAGCAGGGTCGGCCCTGGTTAATACTTGGATGGGAGACTACCAGGGAATACCAGGTGCTGTAAGTGCCTGGAATAGGAACTAGCAAGCCACTCCAGTATTCCTGCCAAGAAAACTCCATGGACATGGGGTCATGAAGAGTTGGTCACAACTGTGCAACAACAACAACAAAGAAAGGACATCATACCAGTTGCAACTCTTTTCACCCTACTTTATCTATACAGTATATAATAATTCACACAGGCAGAATGCTTCTTAATGTTGTCCTTTTTTGCCCGTATTCTGAACTGTGTGCAGGAACTGAAGCAAGGGAAGGTGGCACTAATGAGAGCATAGAATCACTTTGTCACAGACAGCAAGTCATTAGTGATTAATTTCTGTTCATAACATTTAAGTAATAAATACAGTACGTTACAGTAGTATTATGAGGAGCCTCGTGGTGCAGTGGTTAAATGCCTGTACGGCAGGTAAAACTGTGCTCACGACCTGGGTTCAATCCCTGGTAGCAGGCTCAAGGTTCACTCAGCCTTCCACCCTTCCGAGGTCGGTAAAATGAGTACCCAGCTTGCTGGGGGGGGGGGGGAAGCAATTTGTAGCCTGCACACTGTAATTAAAATTGTAAACCTCCCAGAGACTACTTGTAGTGGTATGGGGCGGTATATAAGCAGAACACTTTGCTTTTTTGCTTTATTGTAATATAACAAAGAGCAATTTACTTCTTTTGCACCTCATATATACTTTTAGTTACTTTTCACTAAATAACTAGTGGAGAAGGAACATCCCATGGTGCTGGCCTTATGCTAATGCACAATGCAAACTTGTGCTCTTTTTGTGGTGGTTTGGCCAACAACAAGATGGAGAAGAGGCAAGCTTGTTTTGACCAAAACAACAGGTGTATCACATTCAGAGGGCTTTTCTTTTAAAAAAATTACAGAAAAAACTAGCCTAACAAAACATCAGGGTCTTATTCCATCTGCATTACCATTACCATCTACGGTGGTCCCATTAAAACAATGGGGTTCGTGTTGAAATCACTGAGCAGCCAGATCCATAAGTCCTTCTAATCTAAGGAATCTTTCAATCAGATTTAGGCCAACTATTTTTGTTACTTTTGAGAACCTGGAAGCCACATTTCTTTATAAAAAATGTAACAGTGATGGCAGCAATTAATTTTGACCAACCCTTTGATTGTCTGTGTAAATTAATTACTTTTGAGGAATATTTTTTTTCAAATATCTGGCTACTGGCTTGTTCAGGATTTCTCCAGCTCTCCCTTCTTCCCCAGCTGTCTTTTTGTACCTCAGACCTCAAAGATATGTGCTTAGTAATCTTAATAATCACTTGATAAGTGATTACTGCTGCTGAAACACTGAGGGCATTCCCTCTGACGGTAATACAATCATTTTGACAATAAGGGGGGGGATATTGGTTAAGGCCAAAGACTTTAAGCACTCTAGCTTAACAACTTCCAAGCCCCAGTGTCATGGCTTCTTCCCAAACTTGTATGTTTAAGCAATAGGTGTTATAATAATTAATAGGATAGCCTCATTCAGACCTTCAAAACACCCAGTACATTGCATTTCTTGATATTTTGTCAGCATGAGCTGAAATTGATGGATGAGGTTTACCAAGGAAAGAGCTTCCGTTGTGTCTCTTAATAAGCAAATGGTGTGTCCCATTTCAATCCTATTGTGAGCCAATCCCCTGGCACCTACGAAAAGTTCCTCTGCTGATCCTGCTGAGACGGAGCGGCTGGAAAATGGAAACAGATTGAGATGGATGAATGTGGACTTATGAAGCCAACATTAGTGTGAACGACAGCGCCTCCGGAATCTTTGCCTGCTGTGGTTGCCTAGACAGCTGAGATAGAAAATCTGAACACCTGAATATGTTCATTGTGATTCCAACCATCTGTTCATTGTGATGTCAGAAAGTGCTGATTGGATGGCACCTAAGCATGATGTCATAGAGGTGTAACTGCTCTAAATCCAGCAATGATGAGAGAAATGAGGGATTGCCTGGAATCCTGTTCCTTAGTGCCATACTTTACAACGAAGGACAACTGAATCAGTAAAAAAAGTAACAGGATTCTAGTGCACGCTAGAGTTCTCCCTCGCTGTGCTGATCATTAGAGGGGAACACATGCATTAAAGCAGAAGTGTCCAAACTTCAGCCCTCCAGATATTTTGGACCACAGCTCCCAGAATTGCAAGCCTATATTGCCAATGAAAAAAGACTGTGAGAGTTGTGGTCCACAACACTTAGAGGGCTGAAGTTTGGACACCTCTGCATTGAAGTTAAAAGTCCCCCCCCAAACATGCATGCTAGTCATGTCCAACCCAAAGGGCAGTGCTCATCTCTGTTTCCAAGCCAAAGAGCCAGTGTTGTGCAAGTCCATGGCCATGTGGCCAGCATGACTGAATGCATTTCTGTACACAGCTCACTGTTTACCTTCTCACTTTTTTACGGTGGTACCTATTTATTTACTTGCATATGCATCCTTTCGATCTGCTAGGTTGGCAGGAGCTGGGGTTAACAGTGGGAGCTCGCTCCACTGTGTGGCACCCAGGATTCGAACCACCGAACTGCCGACTTTGCAGCCTACAGTTTCAGCACTCTAGCCTGCTCAGCCACCATGCCCATATGCATGCATTACCAGAAAGTTATGTTTGCGGCCATTCATAATATAACATGTCTGTGGCCATTCATAATATAATATAAATTGGTTCTCAAAGAAAAGTGCACAACAAACATACTCCACATATCTCTTTGCAAGAATGGAATGACTTCCAAACCTGAAATCTCAAGGGGAGAAAACAGTACTCTCCTACTGCTATCACTGTTAACACAGTGGTGCCCTAAGTACTTCATAACCCTCAGGTCCTAGTCTTGCTTTCATACATTGTTTTTTGCATTTTAGCAATATATTGATGGGCAAGCATGGAATGGACACATTAGATGAGTCCAAGTAGCTGGAGACATTCATTCATTCATTCATTCTATACCACCCATCTGACCAATGCTCAGTCTCTTCAGTTGTGAATAGAGTGCAAGTAACTCTGGAGTAAAACCAACAGTTTTATGCCATATTTAAGGCATTCACTTCTGTGGGCTGCAACCTACTTTGTTAGACATGGGCATCCTTAGAGTTGGTCTTGAATTTTATGACTTGCTTTGATTTTGTACCTACATCCAACCATACACAGACATAAGCATACATGTTAAACAGTGACTGCACACAATTACATCTCTGCTGGGGACAAACATAATCTCCATCCAGCCTTTCTGCACCAGAAAGATAGCCAAATGCTGTCAGCATTTGCCTTTTCAGCTCAGCATGCCAATATACCGATTCACACAGCAAGATCTAATGAAATATGACCTGTACCGTGTTGCGACTTTTGCAGGTTTTAGAGTCTTACCAAAGCCACAGTCGCTAACTTGAAGCACTCCCTAATGAAAACCACAGGGCAGTGTTTGGCCTGTTACAACCTACTACAAATTTATAATTACTCCAACTTCTTGATCTACTCAGGCAAAGTGTTCTGGATACTCATAGGTTGTACATCAACCCTGAATGGCTGCAAAGAGTTGAAGCAACCACCTATGCACTTCCTGGGTAATTCCTTCAGCTGACACCTACAGTTTCCCATGGAAACAAACCAAAGCAAATAAAGAAAGAAAGGCTGAAACTAAAATGGGTCATTAATATATTTGAATCTGTTCAAGCTTGAAATTTGGTAATGCCCAACAAACATGTCTCAGTGTAGATTTTTAGGTCAAAACTCTGTACTTTGATGGAGCACACATCCCATCCCCACCCCCCACCCCAGGAATATAAACTGTGGGCACATTGACTATTGTTTCCTCAAGTGTCTTGTGTTGTTGCTTTCAATGGCATGAATTAGTCATCGGGGGAAATTTGTCCCATTAGTAGTCACATAATGAACCAGGTGATATGCCTTCAGTTGACATTCAGTTGACATCCAGACATGAAATGATCAATCAAGATAGCTTGAGGATGTTGGTGCAGGCAAAATAGTTACGAGTGAGAGCAAGACAAATGGAAAATACATTGAGTCTACAAGATGCCTTTTAGCAACGCAAAAAAACTATGAGAAAGATTGGTCAACACCTTCCGTTCTGCCTTGTTAAGACAGGTTTGGATGCTAAGTATTTAAGTATTCTAGCATGTGCACAATCTGCTATTCTAAATTAAACGCTCATTTGTTTGCATATTCCAGGGCTGAATCAGAGTCTGTAGAGGGTAAGAATACTGACCAATCTCCAGAGAATTCCAGCAGCCTAGGCTGACGTCTTGCTCTTGCAGACATGGGTGAAGTGCCAACTTCAGAGTTCCCTCAGGACAAATTCTGACTTGAGAACGGCTGGAAATGTTCAGGTGCTCTGAGGCTGAGCTCTTTGTGTCTCTCAAGGCAGCAATCTGGAGACATCTTCCTTTGAAAACAGCTTTTGATAGCCATCTCTCAAGAGGCCCCTTCAGCTCTAATCTTCCTCACAGCGCTTTCATCGGTTGTAGCACCTCAAAAATCCACACTGAGGATTGCTGACTCAAACATAACCCAAAGTCATTTTCATTCTGTGTATGCAAAGGGAGATTTTGAAGTGGAGCCGACGTGATCTTTCTCACATACATGAATTCTGAAATGGTTAAAGTCAGTAAGACAGACGTACCATGTGCTCTTCTAAATTTTTTAACCTGACCTAAAGTTGGATCATAAGATCATAAGAACATAAGAAGAGCCATGCTGGATCAGGCCAAAGGCCCATCTAGTCCAGCTTCCTGTATCTCACAGTGGCCCCAGATGTGTCTGGGAGCGCACAAGACTAGATGTCTGTCCCCTGATACCACCCCCTGCATCTGGCCCTTGAAGTACCCCAGTTCTAAGCCTGGAGATTACACATCTCCATCATAGTTTGTAACCTGTGATGGACTTTTCCTCCAGGAATCTGTCCAATCCCCTTTTGAAGGCATCCAGGCCGGATGCCATCACCATCTCCTGTGGCAGGGAGTTCCACAGACTAACAACGTGCTGGGTGAAAAAATATTTTCTTTTGTCTGTTCTTACTCTCCCAGTCCTCAATTTGAGTGTATGCCCCCAAGTTCTGGTATTTTGTGAAAGGGAGAAGAGCATCCCTCTATCCACTTTACTCATGCCCTGTATTATTTTGTACGTCTCAATCATATCCCCCCTCAGGCACCTTTTTTCCAGACTCAAGAGCCCCAAATGTTTTAGCCTTTCCTCATAAGGGAGGTGCCCCAGCCCAGTAATCATTTTAGTCGCTCTCTTTTGCACCTTTTCCAGTTCCACTATGTCTTTTTTGAGATCAAGGCTACTTCTGAAGCAAGAAGACATCATTTCCTGAACCATGAGTTACGGAACTCTGATGATTACAATTTGCTACTAGAGAACCAATGGGGATCTGCTGAGTCCGTTCCTCTGTGTTAATTGGTTCCCTCCTGCCTAGCCTGGATGTCCAATTAGCCCAATGTGGCTGCACCCACCCATCTTCTAAATTTCCCAGAATACCCCAACATAATTCTAGATTATTGTGAGAAATGTAAAGGGTGGTTGACATAGTCATCCAGCACTGCTCAGACTGTGATCAACGCAGCCAGTTAGAGATTGGGGGGAGGAGGGGTATTTTGTTTCACTTTGTTATTTTCCAAAATGCACCTTTTTAATATTTGGAATTTGACTATGAAAGGAACCAAAGGTGACAGTTCCATCCATTCAGGCTGCGGGCTTTGAGTACTTAACCCTTAAGAATCTGACTTTGAAGCCCTGCATTTTCAGCCATTTTAGTGCTGACTTGGGATTGTCACTCCCCCCCCCCCCCATGACTGCTCTTGCTCATATAGATGGCAAGGAGATACAACACAATAGGAGCCCTGTGGTGCAGTGGTTAAATGCCTGTACTGCAGCTAAAACTGTGCTCACGACCTGGGGTTCAATCCCAGGTAGCAGGCTCATGGTTGACTCCGCCTTCCATCCTTCCGAGGTCGGTAAAATGAGTACCCAGCTTGCTGGGGAGGCAATGTGTAGCCTGCATACTGTAATTGAAAACTGTAAACCGCCCAGAGACTACTTGAAGTGGTATGGGGCAGTATATATGCAGAACACTTTGCTTTCACCTTGGGAGTAGCTGTGGTGAGTTAAAGGGGACCATGTAGACAGATTTGAATTTCGTTTGTTTTTGAAGTGTTTGCCAAATTCACTCGCCATGCATTCAGAACAGCAAGAGCCTGGGGTTTAGGGGGGAATGAACCAGAAGGCAATGAAGTTGCCATGTTTTATCTATTCCAATAGCTAGATAAGCTTGCTAAGACCTGCAAGAGAAGATTTCCACAAAGCCTCACTTTCAAATCCATTCTTGAAAATGCTGCTTCACCGTCTTGAACCAGGAAAGGCATGCAGGAATTTGAGACTTAATTAAATCAGGGTTTCTTCACGCTCTCCCTCCGAAGTCTGATTTACTGGTTTGGACTCCATGAAGGCAGCATGTCTGAGCACGCACAGTGTTTTTCCTTTTATTCCATTCTGCCGAACATCAGTTGCAGAATTGTCATTCCCAGACTAATGGGCTCTGACAGGCCCAGGAAGCCCATCGGAGGCCTGTTCGGAGGAGCGCCAGGCCTTGGGTAAGTGTAGGAGGCCCCAGATAGGCCCCCTAGTCCCGACCTGACCCAGCATCCAGATGTTGCAGATTTTTCATTATCACGGCTCGGGTCAGGTCCCTAACCCCTGCAATAGGTGGGGGATTATTGTATAGGAGTGTCATTAAGGAGGGGATGATTAGCTGGAACCCTGAACAGGATTTTTGAACAACTGCATTCCGTATTGTTCAAATCCTCTTCGGTAAATTACACTTGCGGAAAGATGATGATATCCATAGCAATGGGAGATTGCCAATAATTAAAGCCTTTTTCCAGAATGTATGAAAGGGGCCCCTAAGATGAAAACAGAAACTCTTTAATTGCTGGCAAGTTCTGCCACCGATAACACCACCCTGATACAGGTGTAATCAGGCTATCATGATGTGTTTTTGCAGGTTCTGCTTATTGAAAAGAAAAGTTTTTAATCCCCATGATCAGAATAATGCACTGATGAATCACAAGATTTAAAACTCATCCATCTTGAAAAACTGTGGCTACATCTGCTTCTGCTTTTGTTATGAATAACAAGACAGACAGCCGGATCTGATTAATTACAGTTCAGACTTTTCATTAAGAAAATGGTAAGCAATGAACATATTTCATCTATACATATCCACTACCATTTGTTTCTTCAAGAATGAATGAAGGTTTCATTTAAGTAAGTATCTCTCCTGAAGCTTCAAAATCAATTGTTTTGTCAATTGAATACAGATAGTTCTATCCTTGATTTTAAGTAGGCATACACCAAAAGCCTCACAATGATATATACAGCATTTTCCCATGTCTAAGACTATGTTTTTGTCTAAAATTATTAGACTAAAATTTTGGTATTTTCTTATACATAGAAGTAAGTTCAGAAGAGAACTGCACAGTTGTAAAACTGTAATTTTGGGTTGCAAAAGTGGGGGGGGGGTCTTCTTAGACCCCGGCGTCTCCTTATGGCCATCTTATAGACAGTGGGTCTATCTATCTATCTATCTATCTATCTATCTATCTATCTATC
>JAHTLZ010000280.1:1241819-1261609 GCA_023846285.1 Phrynocephalus versicolor | reverse complement strand
GTTGTTGTTGTTGTTGTTGTTGTTGTTGTTGTTGTTGTTGTTGTTGTATAGATATTGAGCCTTGCTTGTCTCATGCTCCTGGAGTAGAATGGGGATGTAGTTACATTGACAAATAATGCAGGAAATGATCGGGGATTGGATTGGTCACATTTGCATTCTTTTCTATGGACCTCAATGCAAATCAACCCATACTTTTGGTCCCCAATCCATAGTCTTTTTGTCCAACACTGGGGTTTGTCCTTTTTTTGTTTTTGAATCAAATGCATGCTCATCAGTTCAAGTGTTATGATTGTTTGAGCCAGGTGGAGGAGTTTGTAGCCATTGTATCCAAAGCTATTCAAAACAGCATCAAGAGGGGCAGGGCAGTGAGGAAACTAACTCCTGTTGAATTTCCTTCTCTGCCAAGCTGCTGCCAGGTCAGCTTTCTTCTTTCCCCCCCTCTTTGCTTTCTTTCCTCCCCCCACACCCAAACTTTTTCCCTTTTAAAGTCATGCTGCCAGGCACTAAGGCAGTTTGATGATCAAATAAAAGGGCGGGGAAGCAAGAAGAGAGAGAATGAACCTTCTTTCCAGCATATTAAGGTAGCTATGCTCTAACACAATGTTTCCCAAGCTTGCGTCTCCAGATGCTCTTGGACTAAAAGTCCCTGAAGCCTTCTCTGCTAGCTGTGTTGACTAGGATTTTTGGGAGTTGTAGTCCAAGAGCATCTGTCAATCCAAGTTTGGGAACTGCTGGTCTATTGGCTCCTCCTGCAAGTCTGGACAACCACAGCAGTTAACTTAACAAACTGCAAACAAGGCTTCTGAAGGCCAATTTCCTCCCCTGTCTCTGCTGACTCCAGTGTAACTATGATAAGCGAATTAATCTTGGAGAACCCAGCTTCCTAAGTGTAACTTTACAATGTGTTTTATCTGTGTTTTTCCCACTGTGCAGTCACACACTGAAAAGTCACAACATTTTTCTTTACACTTGAGAGGAGGTAAGATACTTCCACAAAAATATTTGTGCATAGTTAATGGAAATGATGTGAATGGTGCAGAACTATGACAATAGCTATTGGTTTAATGGACGTTGAAGAATCTTGCATTGATAACAATCATCCACTCCTTTTGTACTGGCTGTGAGTATCTGTGCATGCATGAGTTATTTCTCAAAGGAAAGGACACTCACTTTTGGGAGAACCATTTTGCACAATATACAGCTATTTTCAAAGACTGTTTAAAAAAGACTCATTGTCTCAGTTTAGGGCTGAAAGCCATGATGTCTTCTTCAGATGTCCCATCAAGTTCACCCTACGTCAATCAAAATGAGGAATTTAGTGAGTATTTCCCATAAGCAATCTTCCCTCTAAGGTGCAAGATCACGCAGAGCTCTATGAACACTGTGTAGTGACAGCTGGGGTCGATGCCTGTTTATTTCCGGGTTTCAGATGAAACCCTGCCCGTATGCACAGAACAGTGAGTCTCCTGCACAGCCAGAATGAAAATTAGATGGAACATTTCTCACAACCCTACTGGAAATATTTCTAGCAATATCTTCACTCAAGGAAATGATTACTACCAGTACTACCAGCCATTATCTTGTTTAATAAATATATCTTAATGGAAACTCTCCTTGTGTTTTCCCCCCCAAGCTCATGCAATGATCGTCAACAATCATATGTTCACTGGGACCATTCTGATTATGAAGTGATTGGTCTCTTTTGTACAGAACAATTACCTACCATCCGTGAAATGTTTCTCTTTTGCAGGGTTGACAAAAATGTCAAAGCACTTCATTTCACGCATTTTTTAAAAAAAGAACTTTAGACTGATAATTAATCATGCTGAGAAATAAAATGCTATGAGCCAGGAAACAATCAAATTCTTATCATCAATTGTGTGCATACACTTACTTTTCAACAAGTAATAAATGTCTGTTTACCAATTGCAGCGGTACCTCTTAAGACAAATGCCTTGTAAGACAAAAAACCTTGTAGGAAGATTTTTTTTTCTGGAAATAGGCATGCTTTGCGTGACAAAAAAAAAAAAAAACCAATTCCTTAATGGGATGCTTTGCAAGATGAAAAACCATTCCACATGTACCCAGGGGAGAAAAGATCCAGTTATTTTTGTCTCTATTCTAGCCTCCGGAATGGATTAATCCATTTTTGATGCATTCCTATGGGAAACTGTCTTTTGTACAGCAAAACTTTCTTTTTTTAAAAAAAATAATGTATTGTTATAGATAAAGGGTAAGTAGGGGAGAATAACTTGGGGGACGAAATTTTCTTAAAACAAATTGACCCGTAGAACAAATTAAATTCATTTTAAGAGGCACCACTGTATATGAGATCAGATGCTTTATACATTTAAAAAAGCTGCAAAATGTGCCAGGTTTGGGCTTAGATAGAAGCTTCAGTGTCTCAAAATAGAAGCTCTTTAATGCCTCTCCAGCTTCAATTAAAAGCTGAGCCACCTTCTACCTATTTATTAACTATATTTATAGACTGCCTTTCATCCCTAATTGCTCCCAAGGTGGTTCATAATAAAGCAACTTAAAACAATTCACAGTTAAAATTCTTGTCCAAACAAGAAGTCCACATAGCAAGCAGGGGAGGAGAGGAGGACAGTAAACTCATCAAAACAGAAAAGTCAGGATAAGTTATAATTAGCAGCGAAGCTGTTCCTATTCTTATTTTTTTAACCTATTTCTAATTTTAAATTCTTCATTGTGCTCATGGTTCTCTGTTGTTAGCCACCCTTGCTTACTATTTGGGTAAACAAAACGTGGGATGCAAAGTGGTCCATTCAATGGAAAGAAAGAATTATCAGCTTCCTTAATCTAATCACTGGAAAAATATGTTCTCAAAGGAGATTGTTTCTGCCAACTCTCCACCACGAAAGGCCCGTGTGGCTGAAAGGAACGTTCAAGGACAGGTGTGTGTTTCCTGCTATGCTGTGTGAGATGGAGCACCTGGCTGCTGAGCCAGGGGTTGGGGGGTTTGCTCCGCCACGGTGACTTTTATGAAAAGCCGCACCATTCCACAGCGCCACCAGAAGAAGGGAAAGGTAAACCACTCCTGAACATTCTGTGCCAACCAAAAACAAAACTCCGAAAAGGGTTGACACACGTTGAATCAACCATGTCATTACTATTAATGATCTGCTCCTAGGACATTTCCTCAACAGTGAGGAATTGTCTTTGTTTTGTGTGGGTCCATGGATAGAACTGCAGAGGAACCCTACATTTACCTTCTAATGAACCACGCCATTTCTGCTGCTCATGTCCCGTGCACTTGTGAGGTTCCCCTTTTACAGGGGAGTTAGCACGTCTTTGGGTCCGAATCCCAAGTCTAAGTCTTTGGTCCAAAGTCCCAAGTCCCACTCCCAGAAAGAAAGAAGGGTGGGTGAATTCTGAGTTGCAAGTCAGGGGTTGGGGGAACTGAGTTGAGTTCAAGTTGAGTCACCACTGCAACTTATCCATCCCTGTCCTTTTACGGTGCTTGCACATGGAGATATTTGCCATGCTCTCAAATCTCTCCCCCTTATATCCGTGGGACTTGAACCAGCTTGCTTTGGCTAGATTGTGTCATATTGGAATGATTCCCCAATGCAGGAATCCATAACAAGGCACGTTTAATGGCAGAATCCTTCTGCTGCTCTGCCAAACCGACTGGTGCACAAACAGGTTACTCCAGTGACACAAGGAGACCTTCGCATGCAGTGCCGTGGCTCCTTGCCAAAACTTTGTCACCATACAACTCTTTAAAGAAAACAATGTAGGTAAAGCCAGCAGTTTAATAAGGATTATTCCTCGTTCCATTCATCATTTATATAGGTAGCGTAGGTTGGAGAAGAAGTGTATCTATTGCCTTCATAAACTGCCAATGGCAGTCTCACAAAATACCAGAACTCGAGGACATCCACTCAAATTGAGGGTTGGGAGAGTGAGAACAGACAAAAGAAAATATTCTTTTACCCAGCGTGTTCTTAGGCTGTGGAACTTCTGCCACAGGATTTGGTGGTGGCATCTGGCCTGGATGCCTTCAAAAGGGGATTGGACAGATTCCTGGAGGAAAAGGCTATTACAGGTAACAAGCCATGGTGCAGATGTGTAATCTCCAGGCTTAAAAAAACAGGGTACTTCAAGAGCCAGGTGCAGGAGTGGTATCAGGAGACAGATATCTAGTCTCATGCGCTCCCAGAGGCATCTGGTGGGGCCACTGTGAGATACAAGAAGCTGGACTAGATGGGCCTTTGGCATGACCCAGCATGGCTCTTCTTATGTTCTTATGTTCTTACGGATTCACATTGATTTGGAGACCCCAATATCTAGACAAAAGGCAGTGGAAGTTCCAATATAAATTAATTCATTGCTTTATACAAGAAACTTCTGTGCTAAATTAATTACATCCCAATAAATTATTTCTGTCTCTGTAGAAGCCTTCCTTAATTGCTTCCATTTAGTCGAGTAACATCTGCTACAAAATAAAAATGGAAGAAAGCTGACCGGGTTGTGTGTGGTGCTCAGCACTGCCAAATGCAAAATCACATCTCGTTTTATCTATCACCTACTTAGTAGCAAACAGCAGAAATTCTAATGCCAACCTGGCAAAAATAAAACCATCCATAAAGCCCTGAAGTGTAAATCCGTTTATTGCAGTCAGAGCGCATGAAAGATAATTTTCTTGGCTGAGACTGTCAGCAACCACGATCTATATTGGCTGCAGAATTATGGGCTTTGTAGTGCAAAACTGTCTGTTGTTCCAGGTTCTAGAAGTGGGAGTTGAAGTTGGGGTTATTAGTATCATTCATTCATTGGATTTGAATATTGTGCCATCTAACCCAAAGGCCACTCTGGGCAGTTTAAGATAATAAAAAGTACATAAGTTATTTTTTTTAAAAAAAATAGCCAAAAATAAATAACAAAATTAATAGCATAAATTAATATAGAGTTTCAAAGTATAAGATAAATTAATAACAATCTATAACAAATAAAATTGAGCTAAGAAAACTGATAAGAGAATCAATCACAAAATAAATGGACACAGCAAGAGGTAGAAGAAAACATGCTCAAATCCAATAATATAGGAATCAAGAATCAGGGAAATCTACGCTAAACATCCATGTTTTCAACTAGTATTTAAAGATTTTAAGCGAGGGAGCCATATGTATTTCAAGTATCTGTTTGTTCCAGAGCTGAGGGGCCACCACTGAGAAGTCCTGATTCCTAGTGGTTGCCTTATGGTCCTCCCTTGGTGTAGGCACGCTCAGGTGCCCAGCTTGAGAAGTTTGGGTGGTCCAGGCAGTTCTATTTGGGAGAAGCCACATGGACAGATAATCAGGTCCTAAACCGTTTAGAACTTTGTACGTTAGCATTAAAGGCTTGAGGTCAATTCAACTCTGTTAGCAGAGGTGAATTCTGGTTTCACTTACTACTGCATGCTCTCAAGTCAATTTCTATCTTATGGCAACCCTTCCCAGGGTTTCTAGGTAGAGAGTATGCAGACATGGTTGACGATTCCCTTCTTCTAGGGGTGCAGCTTGGCTAAGGCCACAGAAGTTGGCGTTTCTCCCAGGAGGCACATAGAGAATCAAACTCCTAACCTCTGTCTCTGCATCCAGCTACTAAAATTATGTGGCTTACTATAGAAAGTTGCTGAGCTGCCTAGATGCCCCAAGCACATCCGATCTCGCTTGATTTCGGAAGCTAAGCAGGATTGGCGTGGGTTAGTACTTGGATGGGCGACCACTAGGGAATACCAGCTACTGCAGGCGCCTGGAGTAGGAACTGGCAAGCCACTCCAGCATTCATGCCAAGAAAACTCCATGGACATGGGGTCAAAGAGAGTCGGTCATGACTGTAATGACGCAACACACATAGAAAGTTGCAACTAGAGTATGCCCATTAAATCAAATCAGACATCCACAAACCCTGACCCGATTTCTCGGTTCAAGAACAAGGCGGAACAGGTGCTATTCCTGCTCCAACTTTCTGCAACACGCACAAAATGCCTCTACCTGTAAGCATCATGCACCTTTTTCATACCAAAGCAGATGCACCCAGCAAACATAAAGATTGCCTGATCAAAAGATTCAGACAACCCATACACGACATCAGGGTGGTGTTTTTTTTTAAGAAGTCCATCCAGAAAGGCAGAAGCTGTTGTCTTTTCGGAGTCCGCATAAATTGTGAAGTTTTCACAGAACAACAACCCTTCTTAGAATTTTCACTCTGTTTGGGGCTGAAAGAAATTATCTTGCTGGATGAGGTGAAGAATTTATTGGTTTCCCAGTGAAGATTTATCTCCCTAGGAAAATCCTGCACAAAGCAGTCTGCTTGTACATCAAGCTCACTTGGACTGATGGCAGCTCTCCAGAGTTTCATCCTATACTTTCTCCACCCCTTAACCACCAGGGGTTTCACAGCTCTAATGATTAATCCTGGGGATGAATACATGGATCCTAACCATCAATGGGTATATCGATTCCATGCCAGTTCACCTCATTTCGCTTTTCCTCCTGCCTGAGATCTGAGAAGGCATTATAAACCAAGGTGTATGGCTTTGTGCTAGAGATGGGCATGAATAAAAAAAATGGTGTTTTGTCGTTTGTTGTTTAGGGGGCCCGTTTCGGTTCTTTTCCGTTTTTCACAAATTTATGCAAAAAAATCGTTTTCGGTTTCATTCGCTTCGTTACCGTTTTGTTACCATTTATTTCATTTTTTGTGATTTTTTAGCATTTAAAGCAGCTCAATGTATTACTATAACGAAAACAAAACGTTTCATTTCATTTTAGAGACAAAATTTGTTTTCGTTACGTAACGAAATGAAAAAACGAAAACGGAAACGAAAAATTGTTCATTTCGTGCCCATCTCTACTTTGTGCCCTTAACAGCATCAAATTCTCATGGTCAGACCTGTGACCTTCCAGCAGCAAATGTTTGCATCTGCTAAATTTCTACACACCAGATTGCCCCACCTTAGTCAGAGCTCTGTCCACCCAAGGACTGTGTTCTTTGATTGAGTTATGACCCCTTCAAGAGATGAAAGTCTGGTAACTTTCTGTTGCCTGAATTTACTACCTCTGACCATCCCTGCCTCAACAGAGCCCTTTAAAAATGACACTTCCATATATTCTGACTTGTAATTATAACCCAAATCAATTTGGGGGTGTCCTTTAGGTCTTTTGGATAAATGAAATGATGCTACAATATAATTATACATATTTAAGACCAGGCTCTCCTTTGAACTTGGGAAAAATGATATATCATTATGGATTTTGCTGTTAAATGAAAACTCTCTTCTTTTTTCTCGTTATCCCAGTAACATTCCACCTTTAATACCATACATGTGGAATGCCTGTTTTGTCATGTACAGTGTGGCACAATACACCCTCTGATCTTTCATTTCCTTGGAAACACTTCAGACAGGAGGGGCTGAGGGTCCTGTTACAAGAATCTGTAAGGGACCATCTGGAGATGAATTCTGGAGTCCGGTTTGGTCAGGTTAATTTGACTGATAGAACTTGACAGCATTGAGGCAATTAATAAATATTTTGCTCCCCTGACCCACAAGTTTCAATTTATTTTCACAAATTAAACTTTGTTTCCTCCTTGCAATTGTTGAACAGCTCATACAGTGGACCCTCGTATAACAAACAGTCTGTATTACATAAAATCTGTACAACATAAAAAAATCCAGAGATAGGGGAAATTTACTTAACAGAATCGCCTATGGGGAGAATCTGTACAACATAAAAATGGGATTACTCCATTTTCAATGCATTCCTATGGGAATTTGTATAAAGGAAAATTTGCTTAACATGATTTCAATTGGAATGAATTAATTCCTTTATACAAGGTACCACTGTATCTCAGGCCTGAACAGGTGTTTCTGATCACAAACTACTTTGAAAGGACTCCTTTCTCAACAGGATAAAACCAACGTGTTAAGTGTTTCCATGTATAATAATTTACTATAATTGTGATTATGTTTTGTCTTAGATTTGTGTAGAAAGTTGGAGGGGAGGTCTGGTTTTCTTGGCTGCAAATCTCTTCAGCTCTAGATAGGAAGCAATCCACTCTTTTTTTCTGCATGACTGCAATTAGCTGCACCAAGGAAATCCAAGTTTGCATCCTAAGCATAGCCCCGAGACACATATAACATATTTTCTTAATGCCACTCTATGAGTACACCTTTTTTTACCCTTGAGGGAGCACTCCTTCTGAAACAGATTTCTCTGGATTTCCATTTTGGCCCCAAGGGACCCGAAACACCTGGAAGATCAGATAGAAGCTCCAACCTTAGTACAAAACTCTGACTAGATGGATGCAGAACTGCTAAAGGAGAGGCAAGAAAGAAGAGCTAGTGGGGGAACCTTTATCTGAACACTCATAGAATCTTTTCCATCTGCCAATACCTTCCTCCAAAGTTAGCCTCCTCCAGACGAGGCATAATACATTTGGAGAGTAGCATTCAGCTCATTTTAATTGCTGCTGCTAAAAATTTAGCTGTCTGTAGTGTCACCTGTTTGTCTCGGTATATAGAATGGATGGCCTTTTTCCATACAGCATAAATAAATAAGGTATTTATTTCACTACAGAATTCCAAGTTCTATTGAACAGCAATTAAAATGAGGCCAAGTATGATTTTAAAATAATAATCATTTATAGATTGCTTGTCCAGTTTTGCATAGGAATGTTGCATGTATATGTATTTACTATTATGATTTTGGTATGCCAATTTTATATCTATTTAAATGTTGTCCTTTTTTGCTAAGGCCATGGCTAACAGAAATAAATAAATGATTGATTGATTAATAGCATTCAGCTCAACAAAATGACATTTCCAGATGATCTGGGACTGCAAGACCAACTTTGGAGAGGAACCCGGCTTTGAAAACAGTCAGAGAAACAGGGGCAGCTCAAAGTTTTCATCTCTTTTCTCTTAGGAAGGGCAAGACAGGAGGGACCCAATCCCCAAGCACCAAAAAAAAAAAAAAAAATCTGTAGGAAACTGCTCTTTCCTCTCCACCATTCCTCCCTGCTTGCTTTTCACCCAGGAGCTTCGGGATTAGGCAGGAGGTCATTTTGAAGAAACACAAGGGCCATTTCACTCGATGGGTTATTTTCCAGGCTAGGTCCCACTGAGGTCAACAGAGACTTAAAATTGGAGCAGAAATAAATGGGATCTTGCTTTTTGCCCTCTGTACACCATGTTGGAGACCATTTGAGCGACATGTGCGGTACATAAACCCTGCCATCTGGGTTTTCTGCCCATCTTGAATGTATATGCAGAACTGTGTCTTCATTATCTAGCTGCTGCTTAACCACTTGTTTCCTTTCTCAATTCTGCACATTTCAAGAAGGCCTTGGGCCATTCATCAGTTCTGGAAAGCCAAATGGGACCCTACAGGTCCCTTGTGTGACGGAGGGAGTAACACCGACCCACTGGTTTCTGCGCTGACAATGCTGTCATAGAGTAAAAACAAACAAGTTATCGAAGTATAGGGGATAACAAATAGACAGAGGAATACTGAACTTTCAAGACCACCCCCCTCCCCAGTTCAAGGCTCTTGGCACTTTTAGACTAAGGAAGTACGTGGCATGGATGCTCTATTCATTTGGACATCATCATTAATCAACATTGTGAAAGAGAACACTTTTGTATTAAAGAGAAGTTGCAAAAGGAACAATCCTCCTTCTACAGTTATTTCTGTAGGGTCTGAGTTTAGCTTTCTGCACAATGCAGCTCTTATCTCACCCAAGGCGAGGGAGAAGAGGCACTGGCTGGGAGGAACACACGGCTGTTATAGCAATTTGCATTTCATTATCTTCCACTCTTGCAAAATCACGTTTTGCATCTACTGTTTCCCTCTTCTAACGATTTCAACATTTTAATTCATGATTTCTGCTCATGTCAAGTCACGAGGTCAATTCTGGGTGAACCACTCCAGCGACAAAACAGATGCTGAATGCATTATGATGAAACCAAGAGAAGGAAGCAGAACGGTGCCAAATTAACCTATAAAGGAAGAAGGAGGAAGGGGGATAGAATAAGAGGGTGGTGGATGACTCGGAGGGGGGCGGCCCTCCCCCCACCTTCTACTCTTCCCAAGAACAGATTAACAGGGGAGTTTGAAAGTCACTGGAAGTCTGCAGAGACTAGATAAGAATCGCTGTCTTTCAAGGATGCTTCTGAATATTAAAGGACATGCTTAAGTGCGAATAAGATGATTTTCTAATGCAGCAGTTTGCCACATTTGTTACAGCGCTCAGGTTGCCAGGTCTCAGAGCATCGGCTGGGCTCTTTTGAGACCACAGACAAGGGTGGATGTTATACAGGCGAAGAAGATTCAGTCATCATCATCATCATCATCATCATCATCATCATCATCATCATCATCATCATCATCATCATCATCTTAGAACAGCAATGATGGAAGGGAATTTATGGATCTCACCCGGGAGCGCACGAGACTAGATATCTGTCTCTTCATACCACTCCCCTGCATCTGGTCCTTGAAGTACCCTAGTTTTAAGCCTGAGATGACACATCTCCATCATGGTTTGTAACCTGGGACAGACATTTCCTCCAGGAATCTGTCCAATCCCCTTTTGAAGGCATCCAGGCCAGAGGCCATCACCACCTCCTGTGGCAGGGATGGAACGGTCGGGGATGGAACTCCCAAACTCAGGCTCTGCAGCCAGAGATCTAAGCCACTTAGATTGGGAAAAGTTCTTATGATCTTAAAGATGACACAAACATCATCACCCTAAACCATTTGGCTATCCAGCAGTTGCCTCTTTGTGGCATTAAAATGGCTTTGGGGGCTCATTTTGCTGCATTTCCCTGGGAAACGTTGTGCCTGTTTCCAGCTCCCCTCCTAACTCTTCCTGCCTTGTCTCTATGATACCCCATGAGCTCTTCCCTATAAGCTCACACAAGCATCTGCCACTGATAATCAGATTCCTACAGAATCACTGAAGTGTAGAGTAGTTGAGATGGAAAGGACCTATGAGGCCATCAAGTCCAAGGCAGGAGTTCAAATCCAAGGAGAATCTGACAGGTGGTTGTTCAAGTTTCTCTTGAAGGCCTCCAATACTAGAGCACTCACCAGCCCTTGAGGCCATTGGTTCCATTGTCATGCTGCTCTAACAGTTAAGACATTTTCCCCCTGATATTCAGCCTAGCTCTCGCTTCCTGTAGCTTGAGCACATTATGATGTGTCCGGCATTCTGAGAAGTAACCATCCCTCATCCATCTCCATAAGGGAGTCAATGGATGAAGTGCCCAGTTATGAACCTCATAGTACTGGTACCAGGGCTTTCTCCCATAATGATTTGTGCCCAGCTGTTGCTAATACTTTTAAATCATGTTTAGTGTTTTCAAAACTGATTTTTAAATGCTGCAATCTCTTTGGTTCTATGCATTGTGTATTTGTAAAGGCCTATGGTCATAAACAATAAATTTTTGATGATGATGATGATGATGATGATGAACATAAGAACATACATAAGAACAGCCTTGCTGGAACAGGCCTCAGCCCATCCAGTCCAACATTCTGTCTCACGCAGTGGCTCACCAGTTGCTTCAGGGTCTTCCCAAGCAGATGTCTTCACCAAGTGTCTTTACTTGGAGCAAAGAGCTTTCTAACACAGTGGTTAATTGCCTGTATTGCAGCCGAAACTCTGCTCACAACCTGGGGTTCAATCCCCGGTAGCCGGCCCATGGTTGACTCAGCCCCAGCTAAACTTTATGTGTGGCGAGGGAAGACGACATGGTCTCCTTTTCCTCCTCCTCATTGGCGGGGAGTTTTGAACCCATGCTTCAGAAAAGGATGGGTGGGTGAAAATCCTGTTTGCCCCAATACTGAAATAGCTAGTTATTGCTTTGGTTGCACATATACTCAACTGCTTGCGATCTTGCCCATTGTTGGAAATGATTTCTAGATCTGATAGGCTTATGCTTTCCCCTGAAATTTTCATTGGTAGACCGTTAAATGAGGGGGGGAGCAATGTTTTAATGCTTCAGCCACTTCAGAACTTGGAAACATTTGCGTTAAAGCTAACACAATACTGTAAGCATTGATTCAGAAACTGAGCATTCATTAAACAGCATCAGTTAAATAATGAACATATTACTAACACCTTTGTGTCAAATGTTTAAAATCAATTAAAACTGACTTTTTTAAAAAGGCTCCAAATTGCCAACTTCCCCCCATAACCCTCGGAAGTAATGAATTTAAATCATGGGAAATCTTAATGTTACTCAACCCATTAAAGTAATTGGTGCTTAACCATTTAAACTATGACTTCAGGAATCCTTGATAATTTTTTTTTAAAAAAATAAATGATTATGAGGTAATTTTAAATTATTTGTAAAAAGACTTATTTTATTTTTATGTTACTCACATTTGAGGGGATAAAATGCTTTTTGTGGAAAAATATAGATTATCGTAATCACTAGGCCCCTTTGTTTAATGCTTACTAAGCTATGTTAGAAATTCATAGCCTGAGGTACCTGTTTAGCTAAACTACTAATTATCTCCCTCTTAAAAATATTGGATAATTTAGTTTTCTTCATTTTGTATCTCAGGCACCCTGTCTAAAATCTTGTATTTGGTTAGAAAATATCACTAGTCAAGGCCACATGAACACTCAGAAGTATAGAGGATCACAATTGCTTTGTTTGATATTCTGGGTGTTATACCCTATCCGGGACTTTGAAGCAGTCTTAACACCAGCTTGCCTCCTGATACCATCATCTGGTATGTTCCATCTCAACCAAAAGATAGACAACATCCTCTATCAAGATGGCATTTCTGGTACAATGCTTTGATAAAGATAGCAAGTTGCTATCAAAAGCTTAGCTTACATTTTTTTGTTTTAGTAGTGACCAATAAAGGTATCGCCTAGTCTACTTATGAATCGCCGGAAAGAATCCCAAGAGAGCCAACTTTTCCACACTTGTTAAACCCAGTCCTTCTTGCTATAAAGCCAAGCAGACATTCCTTCTCCGATTTACGATGCTGTTCCGCCATGTTAATGAATAGCTGAAACTGGTGTGGATGGAAGGGAGCACCACATTGTTTCTGCAACCCTACAAGTGTGTTTGCCATGGGCAGTGCCATCTGATGTTTTCTTTTGTTCTTGAAATTTATTCCGTCCATGTCAAAGATTCCCCCCTACCTTCTCCTCTCTATCACGGAAGTGCTAGGAGCACTACAATGTATTATTACTCTGTCTGGAATTGAGATGAGGCGAGGCTTGCAAAAATGGAACCACCGGACTCCAGTCTCATTGCTGTTCAAACTCGTGCCGCTCAATATTCACAACTAATGGCAATGTCTGGCATCTGTATCTTTGTTTCAGATGCACCAGGTTAGAGCTCTCTCTTCTTTTGTACAGCCTCTCCCAACGGGGCACATGAAGCACGTCAATGGAGCTCATTATCGCCGCTCGCCCAGTGAGTGCACGCAGAACCCTGCCGACAGTCAGCGGGACTCTATGAAAGCATGGAGGGGAGGGGGGGTGGAATGTCATTCCTAGCAATAAGGGCTTCTCAGAGAAAAGATGGAGCACGGCCGGCCACCAGAGCAGGTGGGGTTATCATCTTAATTTGTGGGAACTGGGGAAGTTCATCTTATTTAGACAAGAGAACAAATGGAAGAGGACGATTCTGCCCCTTAGCCATTCTGCCCCTGAAGTCACAGGTACATAGCAATGTATTAGTGAAAACCAGAGACAATGGTTCATTAATAAAAAACAGAGGAGGCAGGGTGAGGAAACAAGAGTGTGAAGAGAATTATACTTTTTCAGGGAGCCATTAGCAAAGAAACTAAAAAGAGGAAACCACGGGGTTACTGACTATTTGCATTCTACACCCTCCTTCATGAAATCTTGGAAAAGTCTCCAGTTTCCTGACTGGCTAAAAGTTCAAGCTGAAATAGCCTCCAGAATCTATCTGTAAGCCACTTGTTAAAGTGGGATACAGATGCTATGACGGATCATCACTGCTCCTCTTTGAAGACATTCTGCTGGCTACGCAAAGTGCAAGACATCATCCGAAACCATTCTGCGGACCACGAACGCCACCCTCAACTCTTGGGTGTTCCTTCAGAACTGGTGGCCCCTTCAGAAAGCAGTCTAGTTTGGGGGGCTCCAGGCAGGCTATGTTGCAATGCAGCACTCTTTACACAGCTTTGCACTGCAACACCACATAAATGTTCTATGGACCCTCGTGGTGGTGGTGGGGAACTTGGCGGCTGCCTCTTTGCATAAAACAGGAAGTAGGGGAAATGCCATAAACAAAGTCTTCATAAGTACTGCACCACAATGTTGGCCACATTTAGTGCCTATCACCTTGGGGTAAAAAGCAATCATTAGATCCTCAACTAAACCTATTCAATCAGAAGCATTCGCATAAGGGTTGGCTGAGCTGTTCAGCTGTTTATTCAACGGGTCAATTATAGTTGGAAAAACAGTTGCATTTAGGTCTTAATATTATTGGGTAACAAGAGAGAAATCACCAGAGTGGTGTTTGTATGAGCGGGTGGGGGAGTGTAAAGGGACAGACAAGGATTCTGGAGAACAGGGTTCGAAACATGGAAACTGACTGGGGGGAGGAGTGGAACTGGTAAAACCTTTTGGTTGAAGGTCCAGTTTATGGGTTTAGATAGATTTCCCAAACTATGTTTAGTTTTATTTATTTACAATGGACCCTTGTATAACAAACAGCTTGTATAACATAAAATCTGTACAACATAAAAATTCCGGAGATAGCGGAAATTTGCTTAACACAATCACCTATGGCAAGAATCTGTACAACATAAAATGGGATTACTCGGTTTTCAATGTATTCCTATGGGAATTTGTATAAAGGAAAATTTGCTTAACATAATTTCATTTGGAACAAATTAATTCCTTTATACAAGGTATCACTGTATTTATTTAATACTTATATACCGCCCGTCTTCCGGAGGAACTCCGGGTGGTTTACAGCAATAACTATAATAATAATAATAATAATAAACCAAATAAACAAAGAACAATAATATTAATTGAATAAACAAACAACAAGAAGGAAAAATCATAATATAAATGGCATGGTGAAGCCACAATAAAATGACTGTTGAACAGGTAGAGTCTGCCATCCCCAATTCTTGGGTTAGCCAAATTGGTCTTACAATTGTTCACTTTAGGTTTTCAACTCAGTGTTTACTTTTAAGTGGACACCAGGCTAAAGATATGTTTAATCAGAGAGCCCAGGATCTCAGTGCTCAACTAGATATGGATCTTCTTTCTAAGAATAGAGCACTAAGATGGCTATCTAAGAACAAATTGGTATTTCATTGTGAAAATTGTTTAACACTTAGTTTATCTTATCCTCTCAGAAAGGCTTTCACTAGGGTAAGATCTGAATTACTCGAATCCATGAATAAATATGGTCGTTTTCATAATTTGCCTTATTGTAAAATAACATGCATCTGTGGTGCCCCTGTCATGGAAGATATTGCCCACATCTTATTTGACTGTGAGTTATATTCTGTTCCTAGAAAAATCTACTTATCAGAATTGTTGGCTAAATGGCTAATGTTGCTCATTGGAGTGTGGACCTTAGAGTTTCCTTCCTGCTTCCTAGTCCTAACGCGCTGGTTGTCCATGGTGTGGCCAAATTTATATTCAAGGTGGCAGGTGTGAGATCTCTTTATATTGATCAAATCGGAGTTTCTTGTAGGGGTGACGCTGACAGGTAAAAACTCAATTATGTTTTGAATATTTTAGTATTCTATTTTATCTGTTGATGTGTTTACTGTGGTTTTTGTATCTGATATGGCCAAATTGGCTAATCATTAAACTTGTTGTTGTTGGCAAAACCATTCCTTAAACACTTCACTTTCCTTAAAAGCCCTTATGCGATTGCTATAAGTTGATGGCACAAAACACGCACAGAGAGAGGCACAGATGAGAAAAATCTCTCTGACTACAGAGCTTGCCTCACATGGTTTTCAGCGCCCGCTGAAAATGCGTATTATGCAAAGCACGCTTTTATCACCTCAGAATGTCACTTAATACCTTCTAATACAAAGCAAGGCTTTAAAGTCCCATATCATAATTCAGTGGAACATCCCTTATCTCTCTTGATAGTGAATCTCGAGTAGCAACTACATGTTATTGTGTTTTAGGGATTGACATTTTGTGTGAACATGCTGATTTTCTCTTCAAGGCATAGACAATTGGCATTTTATACCAAGGAACACTTAAGGCAACAATGGCTGCTATCAGTCTGAGATATTGCAGAAATTGCTGATGCGAATTTCATTTTTTTTTTTTTTGTCTGCCCGTCATCTTACAACATCAATAGCAAGCAAGGCTTTTCTTAAAAATAAAAAAATACATTTTTTAAAAGGAAAGAGAGAGAGGGATGAGAGAGAGAGAGAGAGAGAACTGCATTCTTGTGCTTTGGATTGTCAAAAAGAATGAGGTACTTAATCAAAACAAAGATGCATAATGACATGAGAAGGAGCGTGAACAAAAAGCTCTAAATGCATAAAGGTGAAATATTTATTGCTGAAACACTGAAAGAGAGTTGCATCTTCATAGCTTAGATATCTGGGGCTGGTGATTGGTAGAGAGAAAGTTCATATGTTTCTACTAGGGATGGGCACAAAACGAAAATATTGTGTTTTGTTTCATCTCCTTTCCTCCTCCCCCACATTTTTTCATTTTGTTTCATACAAATTATTTCAAAATAATTCGTACGAAACCAATCACTAACGAAGTGGTTTGTGGGGGGGGGGGCTGATAAGTGACGGAGGGACAAAAAGTTTTTTAAAAGCATGGGGCTTTTTAAAAAAACATTTTCCCTCCCCCCCAAGCCCCGCCTGCAAGCTGATTGGCGCTGGCAATTGGGGGGGGGTGCCAAATCGCCTACCGCCCCTGCCGCCCCCCCCATGCCTGCCATCTCTGAGTCCGCCTGCTGTATCCACCCTTGCCGGGCTCTCTCTCTCTGCTCCCTGCCTGACTGCAAGCAACCCCCCCCCTCGGGGCAGAGACCACCTGCCACCCACCTCTTGTGTGTCGCTGCCGGTGCCCTGAGCTCCCTCCCTGCCCTGCCCAGCCCTTCCCAAAGTCCCAAAGCAGGACGGAAACACCCAAGGACGGCAGGAAGGAGGGGTTCTCCCACCAGCCATTACACCTGTCACCAGAAAGCAGGGAGAGCCAGGCGGGGCTGCAGTGATCCCAGTCAGCCAGCCTGGGAAAACACAACCCTCCTCCTCCTCCTCCTCCTCCTCCAACTCTTCGTTGGGAGGCATGGAAGAGGTAAGGCATGTGTGCTAACGTGCGCATGCACAGACACACACACACACACACACACACACACACACACACACATGCCCCATGTCTTCCCCATGCCTGCAGGATTGGCTGCCTTGCTGGGTGGATGTGATGGGGTTGGGGAGGGCCGGAGGAGCACAAAAACACCTTTGTCCCCAGTTGCCACAACGCCTTGCTAGGCCGCTGGTTTTTAAATGGATGGTTGAGCCCTACTGCTTTGATAATTTTTTTGCAATCTTTTAATGTGGTATTTGTACTATTTGCATAACTGATGGTTTTAGCTTTAAATACTGTCTTTTAAGCAAGGCGGGGTAAAAGTATTTTAAATATATTAGGGAATACTTCAGTTTCTGTCATCTTTGGAGATCAGGTTGTTCTCTGCAACAAACAGAGCCTTAATCTACACAGAGCTGAATTTATACTGACCCCTTTAGAGAGAAGCCACCTGGCTGAATCTGAAGTGGTATATCCATATTGATTTGTCCCACTTGGCACTTAAATTGCACTGGTTGATTATTTGATTCAAGCCCAGTTCAACATTGCAAGAGGTTGGGCCATAAAAATTTGAAAAATCATGTTTTCATATCAGTGGCTTGGGCTCTTCTGTGGCTAACTCTCATCCTCACTGGAAATGCACTGCCAACTCACAAAGGGGTATGTGTTTGCAACAGGGTATCACCTTGCTTTGGAATTCCATTCTTAAAGAGATGCACCTGCCATTCAATTTCAAAACCATTTTTAAATGCTAAGATTAAGATACATCTTTCTGATCAGGCATTTTAATTTGCAGAGTCGTTAAGTCTGCCATAGTAGCTGAAGGAGCAACTGAACATTTCATTGCTGTCTTCCATTATAACTACAGTGCTGTACTAGAATTGTTTTGAAATAACTTATCATTTATATTGGTACACCATTATGAATTCTTGTGTAATGAAGGGACATACGTAGATGTCTCAAACAAATGAACAAAAACAAAAACAAAAATGTTATTGTTTCTCAAACTAATTGACAATTTTGTTTTATGATTGTGATTCCTGATGCTTTGGGGCCATCAAACGTGCAAACAAGGCCCTCCAATCTCCCTACTAACCTAATTTCCCAAATGAAGTTGGAGGTAAGCTTGTGTCACAGACAGTTTTTCCCTTTTAAGCGGGCACTCCTTCTAACTATGGAATCATCTTCTCATCTTTCCCATCATTTGTCTTTGGCCTTGTCCACCACTGGAATGCCACTCCTAAGTATCTCTCTGGAGTATGGTTTGCCCTATGGGAAGAATGAGGCCACCCACACTATATTTACCCAGTTCAAGTCATTTTTCCCATTCACTTTTTGCCACCTGAGTGTTTTACCAGTTTGTGGCCCTGCCAAAGTCTAGTGTCTGATCAAATCCAGCACCCAAAAGAATTTTCCTCTGCACAGGACTACTAAGACAACCAACCAGATATCCTGTTGATTTTTGTTTGTTTTCCTTCCTCCCATCCAGAGTGCATCAATTGTGTGTGTGTGTGTGTGGGGGGATTCATGAGCCCCTCTATGAATCTTGAAAAGCAGACCCAGAAACAACAGAAACAAAGAAGCCCTCAATTAAGACCAAGATTTCTGACAGAGCAGGAATACAGGGAAGGAAGTAACCAGCATTCAGTATTCAAGGAACATTCTAACGTGTTTTCAGCAGCAGATATTTTTAACTCTCCCTCTGTACGTAAAATGTACAAATACACAAAAGGATGTCTTAATTGGGCCATTTTATGTACCAAGGAATAATGGTCTTAAATGGGTGGAAGAGAATGGCACATTTATCTCTCCAGTGAGGGAAATACATGATGATTCACAAACTGAGAAGCCAAGAGGACTGACTCACACACAGAATATATATTGCTCCTTTTCGATATATTATGTATTCCGTTCTTGCTACAGCCCCCTAAAGGCAGTGGGGGGGGGGGGAAGCTAGGCAAAATCTAAATGTTTCATTTCTGCTCAACATAAGTCATCTCCCCTCCCCACCCCACCTCTCCATAAATGCTTCCTTTTGGTTTCCTTTAACCTCCCCCCCCCCCAAGACTTCTGAACCACAGGCCTTCCAGATGGATGTTTTAGCAAATGTTGTCAACTCTCCACTGTCAAAAAATATAAATAATCACCTTAAAGAGCTTCCCTCCTGCTCAAGGAGGTAACCCAAGGCTTCCACTCACAAATAAAAAGCCCATATTGTTTCTGCTATCTAAACACTACTTTTGTGCCTCTATTAAATATATAAGCAGGGCTCAGTGAATCAGTTCATTTCCAGCATATGACACTTTCACCTACATTTACCTCTGCACCATAAATAACTCCAGTAAAGGGGGAGGGAGTTCCTCTAAATGCCTGCCTAAATGGGCTAAATATCCTCTTCCATATACTTTCTCTCAAATACACACACACATAGATAGATAGATAGATAGATAGATAGATAGATAGATAGATAGATA
>JAHTLZ010000280.1:1214533-1233264 GCA_023846285.1 Phrynocephalus versicolor | reverse complement strand
CTTCCTTCCTTCCTTCCTTCCTTCCTTCCTTCCTTCCTTCCTTCCTTCCACTTGTCCAGTACATCACAGAGAGGATGCCCTCAAAACCTTCAATGAACAGGCTTGTTTTGAACATCCTTTGAAAATTTGAAAATTGTGAGGCAGGAAGCAGGACAGTTCCACCGGGAGCCCATTTCAACAGGATGGGGCCATGGCCAAGAAGGCTCTGTTTTTAGTTCATGACTTCCTGGCCTCCCTCAGAGTGGTAACCCGAAAGATCGTCATGGAGGACTGGGAGGGCATTGAGTGGTGTGGGTGACAGTTCTTAGGGAGAGATTGTCCCAACAGGTACCAAGATGCCAAACCATGAAGAACAGCCCTATGGGTAAGAGCCAGCATTTTACAACACAGCCATAGGAAAACACAAATATGTTTTCCAATGGCAAAACTCACGCCCTGTTTTCATTCACCAAGTGTAAAACTCATGCCCTGTTCTCATTCACCAAGTGTAACTTGATATGTGAAACAGAAGGCAAAGTTAGAAGAGTGAAATGTTGTGCTACATAATTATGGAATGGAAACAAAGCACTGGTGACACCTTTTCACAGCCACCCCATAAAGTGGAAATTTCAGCGAATGTACCTCCTTTAAGGGTAGAACACTTTGTGCAATGGCTTTTATGGGCTATGAATGCCGCTGTCAGAATTCTACCCTCAGTAAGTTATCATGTTTAAACATAATTAAACAGACTATTATATTTTTAAAAAATAAGTAGTGCAAAAATATACTTTCAAAACAATTCAACCCTGATAGAAACTGAGGCATTTTTCATCTCCTGGGGTGATATTTTACCTCAGAAATTATCGTGGTTAACTGCAAAAGAAGGCTTATGAATTTTAAACACCTATTTCACATAAAATGACTATGGGTCCCAATACATTCAGAGGTATTGTCTAAAGGGGAAAACACACATCCCTAAAATAAGAGCATACCATGTGGAGAGCACCTCCACTCTATGACCCCAAAAACACTTATAAGATTTTTTGAAACAAAATATTTTAATAAAAACATTTATTGAACATATGATGGAACTTGAGCCGATTAGAAAGAGAGTTGTGAGCTGAAAACAAACAAAAAACAAATGTTTTGAACTCAGCATTAGAGGAGTCGAAACCTCAATATTACTAGGTTCACATTTCACCTGAAAAACACAGGTGGTGGTGGTGGTGGCGGCAAATCACAACAATCCCTCATTAGAAAACTGTGTGTTACAAAGGGCAAACATGTGCATTTGGATTCCAAAACTTCAAGGCACTCATGACAATATTTCGCCAGGCAACCTCTGTGACACCTTGTGAGAAAGGTGCCCCCCCCACCCTCCATCTGATGCTTCTACAAGGAAAGCCTGTGTGTTTAATAAAGAAGCAGCTGCTGCTGGGTGGACGATTAATCAATACCAGTAAGCTGACATCTTAAGAACCTACTGAACTAAAGTGTTTTCTTTTCTTTCCCATTCTGCATTTACAAATAAAGTGCTCAACAATTTGACTAAAGCCTGTCAACTTAACTGAGAGCAGGATAAAATAAAATAAAATCTGAGTCCTATTTAAATGACATTTACGAAGAACGAGATTTTTATCCTGGCGGCTGGTCCTTATTGCTAATAATAACATCAGATTAGTGGATTTAGGCCAGATGAGGAGCAGCGAAGCCTTTTTTTTTTTTTAACCTCTCAGAGCTCTTCTTAAAATGGCTCATTCCATCCGTCTAGCCAGCCTCTCCTCTGCTTCCATGGTCTTGATAATTAGGTCTCAAATGGAGCTTCTGCCGATACCTTGTGGGAGAGTTTGACAGTCCTTGTTGCCAAAGCAGTGAACAATGTTCATCAAGGCTGAGGGCTTCTCTCCTCCAAGATCAAAAAAGTTGGCTATTTTGTGTCTTCCTCTTCTTTGTGTGTGTTTTCCCCCCTGTAAAGGCGCCTGAGGGGGGATATGACTGAGACGTACAAAATTATGCAGAGCATGAGTAAAGTGGAGAAAGGGACTTTCTTCCCCTCTCACAAAATGCCAGAACTAGGGGACATCCACTCAAATTGAGGGTTGGGAGAGTGAGAATAGACAAAAGAATTTTTTTTTTACCTGGCATGTTGTTAGGGGATTGGACAGATTCCTGGAGGAGAAGTCCATCCCAGGTTACAAATCATGGTGAAGATGTGTCATCTTAGGCTTAAAACTAGGGTACTTCAAGGACCAGATGCAGGGGAGTGCTATCAGGAGACAGATATCTAGTCTCATGCGCTCCCGAACGCATCTGGTGGGGCCACTGTGAGATACAGGAAGCTGGACTAGATGGGCCTTTGGCCTGATCCAGCATGGCTCTTCTTAAGTTCTTATGTTCTTATTGTGCTGCAAGCACTCACCAGGTGGTTTACAAGCTAATTATACAGGGCAAACATTGCATCCCCCTCCCCTGAGCTGGGTACTCAATTTACTCTAAGCATAAGGCTATGAGCTTGCCTCCTGGCTGTCTGGAGATTGACCACCACTGTTCTAATAAGTTTAACACTCAAAGGAAATTCATACACTCTTAAGTCAACATTGATACTTGGCCCAGAGAGGTGTTCTTCTTCCCTATGTACAATGGTCATTGCTCCCTAGAGAAGCAGAACTACCTCCACCTGAATTCTGTTTCACACTGTTCTTCATCCACTGCCTTTCCGATTCTTCCCTTCGGAGACAGCAAAGGGCACCATGTGCAAACAGCCGGTCCATTAAGATGATAGCAGCGGCTTATTATAATTAAGACTCCGGCTGTTTTAATTAATGGCTCATCTTAAATTGCAAAAAGAAAGGATGACAGTATAAACACCAAATCCTCTTAAGCAGCGGTTCTGTAGTGCATTTGGGAACTTATCTGAGTTTCAATACTTGCCTTCTGCTTTTGGTTTTAGAGGCCCTTTGCCTTCTCTGCTCTACCACTTAATGGTAATTTAGCTAATAACTGACACTTCCCCCTCTGTGGTGCACAACCACACTAGAGATTTAAAGCAGTTTTAAGTGCCGTGGCTTCCTGCAAACAACCTTGGGGTTGATACTTTGTGAAGCTCCACTAAATTATGGGTATGAGTTTCTCAATCCTGCTCTATGTTAAACAGATGATTATCACAGGGAGGTGGAAAACCAAGTTCATCCAGGTCAGGTTATAACCAATAGGTACAGGGCACTTTTAAGAGTACTGTACTGGATTTACAGCAGCATGAGAGTTTACATACTACAGCCCACAATTTACAAGCAAAATTATTGCAAATAAAGCTGCAATGAATACCATGAAATTCTCTCCTTGATTACAAAGACCATTGAGCCCATCTGGTTAAAAAAAAAAAGGAGCACCCGTCATTTGCTTTTTTCTGCTGTTCAGGAGTGGAAGGACTCATAGTGTTCGGCTCTTATTTTAAACATGTTGATGATGGCAGAAAAATCCTAGCTCTAACTAGAGTAATAAGCATCTGCTAGCCAATGGAACCTGATCTATGCTTTCATATACAGACCTATAATGTAGGTCACACTAGGTGTCCATCAAGCCATCACTGGCTATCCAGGATCTCTGGTACAGTACTTAGTCACCCACTGTTTGGTTTGTCTTATGTCAGAAATGCCAGAGATGCATCCAAGACTAAGTGATTAGAAGGTAAGAACATGAACAGAATATGCCGGCACAGAATAAAAGTCTACCTAGATAAGCATCTAAAGTGTGGACAGATCCTTCTGTCTCCCATTCCTCAGCAGCTGATCAAGAGAGCTTCTGATACTGGAAGTGATGCACAGCCTTTTTTGATAGTTGCCATGAATGGCTGTGTCTTCCACCAGTTCATCACAACTCCTGTTGCACGATCCATGTTCGCAGCCATCACACCACCAGCTGGAATCCAGTCGTGCAAGGTTTGTGAAATTCACCACAGCTAACTGCAGCTAACTGATAAGGTAGCCAGGTGTGTCTCAGCTGAGTCAGGTGCCTGATTGGGCAACTAAGATTGGACAAGCAGGATGCATCCCTTAGCTCAGTGGTGTCCAAACTTTGGCCCTCCATATGTTTTGGACCACAACTGCCACAGGCCTTTGTCATTGGCAATACATGCTTGGAATTCTGGTAGTTGTGGTCAAAACATCTGGAGGGCCAAAGTTTGGACAGCCCTCCCTTAGCTGGAACAAGCAGGTCACACAAATCTAACTTAGGCAGATTCCAGCCAGCCTGTAGGGCGAATTCATGTTGCCATAATACTGGCTGCCACTTCTTCCCATGCCACCTGACGCGAGATGTCAGGTAGGTAGGCAGAGAAAGCACCAAGGAAGATATAGCAATGCCCCCTTCTGTTGGGGGGTCTTACTGCTTACCCAGTGATGTCAAGCTCAAGCTGTGCAAGATACTGGTAGGCGGAGGGTCACAACCTCTGCTAGGGAAAGACACTATGCTTTGCATTATTACTGTCAGAATCCCCTGGGGTGTTCCATAATAGGGATGGGCATTTCATTTCGGAACCAGTAGGGCATCATTCGCTTTTCCCAATTGCCCATTTCTAGGTTCTCCATCCAGACATAGTCCCAATCTGGTGGTAACACCCTAGGCACCTCCCTTTTATAACCCTGACACCAGGCCATTTTTCCTCCTTCAAATCTCCCACACTTATCTCCTCTCTAATCTCCACATGCTCCAGCCCTTGCCTTATGATTTCCACCGGACCCTCGCATGACAGAGCATGCATGATGGTTTCTCCCTTCCCTTCTTCTGCTGTGGTTTGCCTTTTACTTGCATCCTCAGGTTTAGGAGCAGATAGCACCCCTATATTCTGGGCTCCTTTAGGAATGCATCTCCACACCCTGTTAGTCCAAATTGGGAGGGTCAGTAGCTAGCTTGATTGGCATGTTTGCCACTATCTGCATAATAGGACAATTGCCATAGCTTGCTTTGATGCATGGGTCCCTTACCATCCCCTTTTCGGAGTATGTGTGTGTTTGTGAAAACATGTTCAGCAGAAGCCGCCACCTGGACAGGTTTTTGGTACATAACACAAGCTTGGCAGCAGCTGCACACCAAAGATAAGAGCAGTGCATCTCATGAAAGAACCATATTTGTATGCCATGCAAATCTCTTCAACGGCTAGGGCATAGTTTTGTTTTTAGCAAGCCGCTGGCCAAGTTTAACCACAATTTTAAAAAGTCTGCTACTTAACGGCAGTGTGAGCTCTATTTATACATTAAGAAAGGGGCTGGGCTCTTACCCAGATCAGAACCTGGAATCAGTGCTTGAATTTCTAGCTGCTGATGATTCCGGTTTCTGTGATAAAAGAAAATCCATGTGCTTCTCTCTCAACCCAAGATTGCTTCCTGCAAGCACGAAGCAGAACAGTTTATGTAGCCTGAAGATGGGTCACCACCATCGCTGGTGGTGAGCTAGATAAAACACACACACACACCCCAAATAAAGCATTTTCCTGTGACTAAAGGCAGAGGCACAGAGTTAATTTTCTTGGGCTCCTTGATCACTGCAGATGGCGACTGCAGCAATGAAATAAAAAGACGCCTGCTTCTTGGGAGGAAAGCAATGGCAAACCTAGATAGCATCCTAAAGAGCAGAGACATCACTTTGCCAACTAAGGTCAGGATAGTCAAAGCTATGGTTTTTCCAAATAGTGATGTATGGAAATGAGAGCTGGACTATAAAGAAGGCTGATCGCCGCAGAACCGATGCTTTTGAGCTGTGGTGCTGGAGGAGAGTCTTGAGAGTCCCCTGGACTGCAAGGAGATCAAACCTATCCATCCTGAAAGAAATCAAGCCCAAATGTTCACTGGAAGGACAGATTTTGAAGCTGAGTCTCCAGTACTTTGGCCACCTCATGAGGAGAGAGGGCTCCTTGGAAAAGTTCCTGATGTTGGAAAGATAGAAGGCAAAAGGAAAAGGGGATGGCAGAGAATGAGATGGTTGGACGGTGCCTCGAGGCAATCAATATGGATTTGACAAAACTCCAGGAGGCAGTGGAAGCTAGGAAGGCCTGGCGAGCTCTGGTCCATGGGGTCACGAAGATTAGGACACAACTGAACGACTGAACAACAACAACAGCAACAACAAAGGCAGAGGCAGCTTCAGGAATTTGGGATAAAGAATGGAACTTAGAAGAATCCCGGGTGCAGAGCCTTGTGAGGAAAGGACAGACAGAATTGGAGGGTTTCTCGTAAAAACAAGCCAACAAACCAACAACAGATGTGCTTTAAGACTGAAACCTGCTACAAACACAGGGAGAAGTAGGCCTCCACTGCATTGTTAGAGGTTTGCGCTATAAATTTCCCATCCCAGGCATGCTTACTAGAACTCACCTCTGAGTAAAATGAGCCTAGAACAACATCATAAATTCTATATTTCATTGGTTGAATAGCAAACCTCCTTGTCTTCTGGGTGCTTTTTAAAAAAAATACACAAAAGCAAGCAAAGCTTCAGTCATGACTATTTGTGTTGCTGAACAGCACTGGCATTCAGCAACTTCAACAATGGTTTTGGAAAAATTGCTGCTGAATTATTTTCCTTTTTTAATGAATTGCAAGTAATACATTAATTGTAACTAATTACTTCCAAGGTCTCTTTGTGGCTGGTGGCTGGGAAGAGGGCTTTATTCATGGCACCTTATGCATGGGTTTCTTCCCCCACAAGAATACTCTATCCATCTGGTTGACATCTTGTTTTCAATCCCGAGCAAAGAAAATGGTTATTTTATTCCCAGTCTGATAAACTATTTAGCTGTAGTTCTTTCATTGCCTGTTTTATGCTTTTAAATTATGTTATTATCTTGTTAACATTAGGATTGTTTTTTCCCTAAGAGTATTTATATAGTAGGGCTGCAAAAGCATTTCCAAATAAATTTAAGCAAAACGAGACTATGGTTGATACCTTCATAGGCTACTAGTAGAAAATTTAAAAAGTTGCTGAGCTTTCGAGAGCACAAGCTCTCTTTTTCAAAGCAGGTCTAGAAGTCCAAACATGGCACGGGATGTAATTTGCCAGGAGAGAGTTCTTAAAAGTTCACTTGGCAAGATGGACGGCAGGCTTCTTCTTGGAAGGCACAGAGCAGCATGGTCCAATGGGACTGGACTTTACAGGCCAGTTCAACCAAAGAACGGCATGGACCAGGCTGCTCTGTGCCTTCCAATAAGAAGCCTGGTGTCCATCTTGCCAACTGATTTTTAAAGAACTCTCTCCTGGCAAATTACTTCCCTTGCCATGTTTGGGCTCTTATACCTGCTTTGAAAAAGAGAGCTTGCTCTCGAAAGCTCAGCAACTTTTTATTTTTATTTTTCTACTAGCAACTTATGAAGGTATCACCTATAGCAGTGATGGCGAACCTCTGAGAGACTGAGTGACCAAACTGCAATTCAAAACCCACTAATTTTTCGCAAAGTGCCAATACGGCAATTTAACCTGAGTACAGGTGGCTGTGAAGGGGCGATGTTGGGTGTCCACAGAAAGGGCTCCGAGTGCTACCTTTGGCACCCGTGCCATAGGTTCGCCAACACTGACCTATAGTCCTGTTTTGCTTTTGTTTTAATGGCTCCACGGCTCCAAACCTCTTTTTTACTGCAAATAAATTTAAAAGACCATTAATTCCATCCCCACCCTTTTTCTCCTCTGAGGAATGATTACCTTATGACAGACATGCAACCTCTTTCCACCCTCCCCATAACCCCATTGTGCCTTATGCCTTAATTAGCTATAGGATTGAACATGTGTTCTCTTTCCATCAACTAAATGGAATTGCCCAGGCTTGATTTCCTATGAATTTTTTTTAAATGGGGATATATAAACGTGGCAGAGTAGAATAAAAGAAAATAATGACTCCATAGATCTGTTTTGTTTGATTAATCACAAAAAGTAATCTGTCATTAAGGGATTAAAGCAAACCCATTTTACTCCTGCTGAGCATGTTCGGCAAATTTAAAATTATTTTATGATCCCGATCAATGTAATTAATGAGAATGACTGTTAATTAGTTACACTAGCAGGTGGGCCGTCACAGTAACATGCAAGGTAGGGTGTATTCCTTTTTCAAGGGTTGGGGTGTTGTGGAACTGTAAGAAGCCACACTTAAGAGCTAGATCTGGGCAGTGTACTTTTACATATGAAAGGACTTTTCCCAAGCTGTTTAGAGAATTAAGAAGGGGAACGAAAGCGTACTATGGTTTTATTTTCGTTTCAAAGACAAATCGTTTTACCAGCTCTCAGACTCCCGAACCTTTGATCGAGAAACAAGATCTGTTATTCCTAAGTAATAGGAGCTTCACAAACAACATCTTGTTAATTTGCCCAATCTCAGCTGGGCCTTCCTCATTTCCCCCGGGGGGGGGGGGGGGCTCAGGAGAAGTGCTTTTGAAGAGAAAACACCCCTCGGGATGCAACTTGAGAGAGAGAGAGAGACACTAAAAGTGTTAACTGCTTTCTGGTGTTGTGTACCTAATTAGCAACACTGAGAATTTAATAGTGTCTGTCAATGTCATGGGGTTGAAGCTGTAGCTTAAGGGACCAAGGGTGGATGCATGGTGTGAATGAAATCTTCTGGGTGTTATTTTTTATTTTTATCCCTTCGTTGCCCAAAGCACTAAGAAATACTTAACAGCCTTTCGTGGCATAAATATATCTGACAATTAGCTTTGCCTAAGAAGTTAGGTTTCTGGACTTCCATTTTCATGCGTTCCACCCTTCTGATCCATATTTTGTCCCTTGAACACCACTGGAGCCATTCTCATAGGCTCCAGATGACAGAATCTAGGGATTGGGATATAAAAGGGACCATGAGGAATCATGCAGACCAGCATTCTCATTTTTCTGTACATGGCGGGAACCCAAAGACAGATGATTGGCTTCAGGCATCCTGGCCTCAGTTTGCGGTCCAAAACCAAGCATGACCAATGGCTTCATTCATTCTCCCAGCTGGAAGAAAGGGGCATCATGGGAAGAAGAATTTCAGAAAGCAGTTGGGTTGCCAACTGCCTCATCTCTGTTGTCCTTCCAGAAACAGGCCAAGACCTTTCCCTTCAGGCAAGCTTTCCCTGAAGGATGGACTACCATTATGTGTCTTTTATAGGGATCTATAGGTTCCCATATATTTTGTGTTTATAACTACTTATAACCTTGTAGCATTAATGTAATGCTGTCTATTAATGCTGTAAGATGCCCCTCAATTCCTTGTTCTCAATACTTGAACATGTCTTCATTGTACTGGACTGTATATTATCCCTCATTACTGTAAGCTGTCTTGGGTTCTTTTCCAAGGAGAAAGGCAGGGTAAAAATATGCTAAAATAAATAAATAAATTAAATAAATAATAGCCAGATATCCTGAAAAGCAGCAAGAGGAAAGTCTTCTTTTGAAAGTCTCCCCCTATTTGAAGGGCTGCCCATTTCAACCAGGATCCAAAGCTGAAGACCCATACGAGAGACAGCATGGGACCTCAACATAGCCCAGAAGTCTCACCCCTCAGCACATAGGTCCCCTGGTGGCCACTTGAGCTAAGAGGTTTTGTAATTCTGTTTACATTTTAATAACTACTTCTAATTTGCCACTCTTCATCAAACATAACATTTTTAAATTGTATGCAACCTGGTGGTGTGTAACTGACCACCCTAGAATGGAAGGTGGGAGGACCCTTGTTATCTCTTTTTTCCAATGAATTAAACATTGATGATTTGCAACTGTTGCACAAGGGAAACAATTCTGGCAACCACAGAGGGTCTGGATTCAGCTTTCTTCTGCAATGCACACAAGGCCTTCGGTTTCAACAGCACCATTTTATTTAATTATAAAAAGAGCTCAGCCTCCAGGTCATTTAACTCATTCAGGTTGGTCATTGGTTCTCTCCAATAAGGAGGACTAAAAAAATAGGGTACAACCTGAAATAGTTGATGCCAATGATAAGAAAGGAGATTTTGACTAAACATTGGCAGGTGGTTGGCTTTAATACAGAGAGGGGGTGCCCATCTATCAGCAGAACAGTTCTTCCAGATAAGCCTTCGGGTCCAATTCTATTGCTCTGATTATGTCATTTCTGAGTTTCCCTCCCCTGGTATAACAAAACTCAAACTGCACCATGTTGAGCAGAGAAGGATCTTCTAAGATGAATGCAACTTATCAGCCACATAGTATGAGCTGCCATGAAGGACCAACGCTATGATTTTGCCAGACTAGCCACAGGTGAAAATGTGTCATGATTTTAGGACATTGTTGTCTTTTCTTTGGTGACATCCAGCATCTCGATCTTTCCATGGCATGCAACTGTCTCATAGCAGTCAGATATGGTATGCTCATCTCTTTCTTTCTGCATGGTTTCATCCTTGTTCTGAAAGCACTTACTGCAGGGGTGCTAAAAATATATATATGGACATTTTTTTTAAAAAAAAGCCAACCTCTTTTGTGCATTTTTGTCACCTGTTTGCAGCTAGCACGCCACTAATTTGCTGCAGCTTTGGCAAGGAAGACGGAAATTTATCCCTGTTGCCAAGGCAACTGGGTCAACATTCCCTCAGGTGGAGACGCACTTCCCAAATGCACAATCCACCGAAAGGCCACGAAAACACAGGTTTGCAATCCTGATATGGGTTGCAGTGCGATGTGTGTTTGAATGCGCACACATCTCATCTTAAGGAAACACATGCCTAGCACCCGGGCAAGACGGTCACCATCCTTCCTCATCTGAAACTTGTCCTCTTGCGAATAGCTGTCAATACGGCACACATCTATTTTGGTCAAGGATGAATAGTCACTTGCATGTTGGGTGTTAAAGAAGGATGGAAATATCTGACGTGTCACTCATGCAACTGAAGACAAAATTTCATCGTTTCCTCCTTGGGACAAAGCAGGTTTATCCGAACCACACTGACCCACCGTGGAGCAAGTCATGATGTGTGGGAGAGACTGCTCTCAGCATCAGGTTAAACATAAATCCACCTTACCCCCCACAGTCCCTTCAAGCCTACCTCCGGGAAAAGTGGCAAAAGCCTCCCTGCTTGTTGTCACTAAGAGCCCCCTGCTGAGCCGGAGAGGAGCGATCAATTTTTGAGACATGGCAGGTCAACCTTGAGGTTCTGAACTACATTGTTTGCAGAAGATTTCTAGCTATCACAGCAAGGAGAGAGGCGGAAGAGAGAGTGCCTCTGCTCTTGAAACCAGCCAAGATATTAGCAGCTACGGAGACCAGGAACGAAAAGGGACTTCTGCCTAATCTCATCAAAGAGACCCCTTGGAGAAAGGATCAGCTTTTCTGATGTGAGGGAAGCAGCTCTTGAGACACATGCCCACAGGCTTACTCACCCACAGGTCTATCTTTTTTAGCCTATGTGCAGCAACATAACTCTACTGCAGGGGGTGGCGAATATTTTCCCAAGCAAATCACAACTGGACAAGGATCTCACAGGCTTCCTGCCAGCTGTGTTTGGGGTAAAGAGCACAGGACAGACGGACGGACGGACGGACGGACAGACAGACAGACAGACAGACAGACAGACAGACAGACAGACAGACAGACAGACAGACAGACAGACAGACAGACAGACAGACAGACAGACAGACAGATAGATAGATAGATAGATAGATAGATAGATAGATAGATAGATAGATAGATAGATAGATAGATAGATAGATAGATAGATTAGTAAGGAAGGCATAGATAGATAGATAGATAGATAGATAGATAGATAGATAGATAGATAGATAGATAGATAGATAGATTGATTGATTGATTGATTGATTGATTGATTGATTGATTGATTGATTGATTCTTTGGATGCACACGTGTTCCGTGGGTGCCCAGATTTAACCCCCCTCTAGTCCTCCTGCTGATGCCCACGAAGGAGCAGAGTCTTGAGCTTTCGTACCCCTTCTCCACCTCATAATTTAATGAGTGCGTTTGTGTGTTGACTTTAAACTCACCATTGATTCACAATTGATGTGAATTCCATCAAGCCCTTCACTTTGCCCAGCTCTATTCCTTTAAGCCCAAATTCTGCTGGATGGAAGCACACAAGATCATGTGCGTTTGTGTGTGCATCTGTTTACAGTGTCCCCAAATCTCCCTCAACCACCTGTGACACTCCAAAAGGAATGCTTCAGGACAAAAAAGAAAACAGAGAAACAAACAAACAAACAGCCTCTTGTTATGCCAACAACACTGATCATTTAACTACTTCTCAGTTGCTTGCACTGGTAATCCCATTACCCAAATGAACTAGTTTGTTGCAGACAATGTTTCTTGTAGCATCTTACTCCCAAGCTACTTCTCAGAACACGGTGTGGGGAGGGGGGAGCAATAACTGTTGCACAAAGAAATCAGTTGTTTATGCAATGTGCAGCGATTCAGAGATCCATTACACTGATTGAAGTCCTTTTCAAATGAGGATCTTAATGCACAGTTAAGCCAATTGCAGATAATTGGCATGCAGGATGCAACCACGATTAGGATCTGCAGTGCACAAACAAAACAAAAACCCACCCAACCCCAGCATGTCTGTATCTGCAGATAAATCATGCAATATGGGTCTAGGAAGACAAAAATATCCAGAGAAATAAAAGAACATATTTCTACTCCTCTCTCTTCCCCTTTACTCCTCTGCTGCTCTCTAAGTGAGAAAAGAGAGAGAGAGAGAGAGAGAGAGAGAGAGAGAGAGAGAGAGAGAGAGAGAGAGAAATTCTAATAGAAGATGGAGAGGCCTTTGAAATAATTTTCTCCAAGCTTTTCCGTAACCGCTTAATGCCAGCCCTGATGGCTTGCATCCAGATCTCATGAAGGCCGTCGTTGCAACCTCACCTGCTGACTCCAGCACTAAATATTCTTCACACACAATCACTGATTTGAGCCAAGCTTCTGCTGGTCTCTTTGGATGAAAGGAAATTGGTGTCAGCAGTCTCCTGAGCACATTTTAATAATCAGGCTGATCATGGGTGCACGGCAGCTGCTCCGTTGATGGTGTTAGACAGCAAATAAAGAAAGAATGCCAGCAGTTGCCCTCAGATCTGACATAAGGAGAGAAACATCAGTCATTTGGCTAAAAGGCTCATAAAGGTTCCATCAGCTGTGATATGGAAGATACAATGCTGTGTGTAGCTAATGAGGAAATGTGGCAGCGTTAGCAGCCTCTTTAGAAGGTAACAAGTTATGAGGGCACTGCCTTTCTGACAGTGAGAGGGAGAATAAAGATTGGAAATGTTAAAAAGAGAGAGAGAAAGAGAGAGAGAACTCCCCCTCCCTGGTGCTATTGTATGAGTCCAGAGTATTTAGTTATTTAATTTATCCAATTCAATTTAGTAGATACCTTCCAATCAGTTTTGACTAATGGATCAATCAATCAATATAAAGTTTATTGTCTTGGCTACAAGCCATCACAATCAGAAAATACAAAGAGATAAATAGATAAAACAGTCATGGCATTAAAAGGAAAAGGTAAAGGAAGCCATATAAAGATAAAGTTTCTTAAGTTGACCTCTCTTATCAGACAGAAGGGTGTGAAAAGGAGCACTGATACCACCTCATATGAGGGAGTCCCCTACACAGCTCACTGCAATTGTGCTCAGAAAGTTGGCACGGATTTTTCTAGCAGCTTTGGCAAACCTAGCAACTCTGTAAGTTATGTAAGGGTCAGAGTCTGAAAGCAGCCTACCCACTTTAACCTGAGGACTCTCTGCCTGCAAGGGGGCCAAGATGTTGCCTAGAAGGTTGGCCCTTGGGTTGTGGTAGAGTTGGCAATTTAATAGATAGTGAGCCACATCCTCTATCTCAGCAGCGCCGCAGATACAAAGTCTTAGGTGTCTGGGTACATTGTTGTACCTTCCATCCAAGACAGCAGTTGGCATAGTTTGGAAGCGGAGTTCAGTAAAGGCTGTTCTCAAAGAGGGGATAGTAAGTGAATGTAAATAATGTGCCCTTGAATGATTGGTTTTCCATAGCTGGTACCAGTGAGAGAAGCCTGAAGAATTAATTAGGGCAAGGTCCTGATCATTGTCTTGTTTATATATCCACTCCTTCAGCATACTTTTAACTCCTGGGAAAACATAAATATCAGTGGAAAGAGATTTAGATTTCAAAAGGTTTTGTACCAAAGTGGCCCATCCACCACTCTTCCACTGCTCCATCAGACAACGTTTGGGAAGGCGATAGTCAGGCATGTCCAATATCCTCTTATAAAAACAGAATATGGCAAGAGTTGCCCTGGCATTGATGGAGATCATGTCTGTTTCTACTCTGAGGAAGGCTGCTGGGGTCCCTTGTGGTACCACCAGTATGTGCCTCAGGAATTTATTTTGCTCTACTTCAAGTGTATGTAGGATGTTTGGATCCAAACCCCAGATCTCAATTCCATGTTGCATTTGTGCGATCACCCTTCCTGAGAAGACCTTTAAAGCTGGGGATACCAATTTACCGCCCTTGGAGTGAAAAAATTTAATTAGAGCATGACTAGATTTCTGAGCTGAGATTTTAACAGCCTTGACCTGTGTTTTCCAGCAGTTTCTCTCATCAAAATGCACTCCCAAATATTTAAAGGTGTGTACTTGTTCTATCCTGTCCTCACCAATACACCAGTTGAATTTGGGGGGCTGCCTTCCGAAGATCAAGACTTTGGACTTTGCATAATTTATTTTAAGGTGTTCTGTCTCACTAAACTCTCTGAGCTTATTCAAGCTTCTCTTGAGCCCCTTCTTGTTCATTGATAATAAGACAACATCATCCGCATAAATGAGTGCTGCAATCTTATAATTACCGATTGAAGGGGGGAAGTGATCGGGATGGTTTAAAGTTTTTACGATATCATTGATATAAAAGTTAAAGAGGAGAGGTGCGAGCAGGCATCCCTGTCTAACACCTTTGTTTACACAAATTTCCTCTGAAACCCTTCCATCTGAGCTAATCCTTACCCTCAATTTAGAATTAGTGTAAAGTTCCTGAATTAGGAATAGCAACCTCTTATCGATGTCCGTTGCTGCCAGCTTATCCCATAGACGGTTCCTTGTGATTGTGTCAAATGCGGAAGAGAAGTCGATAAAGGCTGCAAAAAGCCATTTGAAAGGCTTAGTGGTATATTTGCAGACTAGGTGGTGTAGCACAAAGATCTGGTCCACCGTGCTGTGGCCCTTCCTAAACCCAGCTTGTTCCTGATGAAGGATGTTGCTCCCCTCCATCCACTCTGCCAGCTTCTGCATTAGGAAGCGGGTGTATAGCTTGGAACTAATATCTAGTAAACTAATAGGGCGATAATTCTGGGGGTTCGTTTTGTCACCTTTTTTATAAATTGGGAAAATTATACTCTGCCTCCAGCCCTCTGGAAAAGTTCCTGTATGGTTGATATGAGTGAAAAGCTGTGCTAAAATGGGAGCCCACCATTCCGTATTGCTTTTATAAACCTCTGGAGGGATCATGTCTTCACCTGGTGCTTTGTTTGGTGCTAAAGCCTCAATAAGTGCACAGACTTGAGATTCTGAGACTGGGGGCCACTCTGGTGTAGAGTTTAACATAGTTTGTGTAGGATTCCTATTGTTGGGCCCCACAGCTAGATCGCTGTCAAAGATTTTCCTGAAGTGGGAGCACCAGGTATTTGCTGTGATACAGGCATTAGGTGTGTCATTAGTACCTAGATCTGGGAGAGAGATCATCCTCCAGAACTTTCTCTCTCTCTTCTCCATCACTGCCTGTCCTAATTCCTGCCACTGTGCTAACTCAAACAATTTTTTCTTTTGTCTTAGAAGCTCTTTATATTTTGAGCGAAGGCAGGCCAGCTCCTTCAGGTCTGAACTTGACTTAGACCGTCTTGTCCTTCTCGTTAGATGAGCTAGGCACTTTTTGGCTAATCTACATTCTTTATCAAACCAACTTTTCCTGTGAGTGGCAGAACTTGGCCCCTTCGTCTTATAGACTAAGAGTGGTCTTAAGTTTGTAGTAATATAGTTCATGCCCTCTATAGGATCTAATTCACCACTCACAATGCCCCTATGGGTGTTCAACAGGTGTGGTTTGCTTAGCTGTTCTCGAATGGTCAGATCGACCAGTGGGGACCATTTTAAACGTTTCCCCATGACCATAGTTCTCTCGGCCCAGTCAACTGGTGGGGGAGGTAATTGTGGGATGACCATTGGGATTTGAAGACAAATAGGTAGATGGTCACTATCTGGGCGATCTAGTACATTATATTCAGTTTCCTGAAATACCAACCTTGGGGAGCAAAAAATATAATCAATGACACTCCCTGCCCTGCTGTTAAGGAAAGTAAAATATCCCTTTGAGATGTCCTGGGAACTGCCATGAAGGCAGGTTAACTGTAGAACAGCCATTGTCTCTACCAGCTTCCTGCCCGATGGTAGAGCAGCCAAAACCAGTCTAGCTCACCACACACAAGGGGGCGGATTTTTAGAACTAACCAACGCTGAACTCGGCACTTTATCTACCCAGATAAGGCCAAAGGATACCCATTTCAACCACCCAAAGTCCACACATCAGATGGTTCCACCTCAACAAAACCCAACTCAATGGGGAAATATGCAGCATCCTTTCACATTGACTTCTGTTTCAACCTCAGTAACCCCGGTGTCATCAGACCATCCAGATTATTCTTCAGAGGAAATACAAGATGCTCAGGAATCAAATAATCCACTTGGAGGCATACCCAGTTTGATGAAACCAGTGACTATAGCTACTCCAAGCACACATATGGACGTTTCAACCTCAATTGCTGATCTTCAGGGTCAGCCAGTTGAGCCCCTTAGACCCGCTCCCCCACCCATGTCTGCACCTACAGATTTTTCTTTGACTACTAACCAAATTTTGAGTGATTTGCTGATACAGCCTGACATCAGTGAGGAAGTTGTTTCCAAAAAGGCCCTGGACAATTTTGGCGCCCTTGCCTGGGAAAACCAGCTTCAGCTGCTCCAAAAGATGGAGGTGGTCAGGCAGGAACTCATCAACTTCCATGAATCCTGCCGCCCCAAAACAACTACCCAGGCTGAAGCACCTTCTGACCCAAGGCTTTCTGCTGATGCTCTGCCTCTTGAATGACTGAATGGCTTCAAACCTCACATCTACTCTAATTCCCAGTGTCCACTTTCTATTATATCATGGAACATTGCTGGGTGGCAAAACAAGTTGATGGACCAGGACTTTGGGAACTTTCTTTCTGGATTTCACATCCTTTGTTTACAGGAAACCTGGGTAATGGATACCTCCTCACTGGTCCTGCAAGGATATAGTACATCTCTGTCTCCTGCCCGCAAATCCTCCACTAAGGGGAGGGCTAAAGGAGGCCTTGCGATCTTAGTCTCGGTAAAGCTGGATGTAGTGACCGAAGTTATTTATCGGTCTGACAATAACTTTATATTATCTGTATCTGACTAATGGATTAATTCAATAGTTTTCATAATATAATGTAGGTACAGTAGGACCCCCGTATCCACTGATTCATTATCTACTGATTCAGTTATCCACGGTTGGCAAAGTAAAAAATTAAATAATTCAGCAGCCACAAAGCAAGCTGTAAGACAAGCTGTTGTCAGAAACAGCATCTGTAAAGCAAGCTACTGTCACAAACAGTGGCCATAAAGCAAGCTACTGTCTCAAAATAGCAGTCATAAAGCAAGCTACTATCAGGAAACAGCGGTTTGGGGTGGGTGGACAGGTGTTCTCTCTTATCCATAGTTTTCATTATCCACGGGAAAGCTTGGAACCAATCCCCAGCAGATACTGGGGTCCTACTGTATTATGGATATGGAATAGAGTGGACAGCTGCAAAGGGAGACCTCAGAAGAAAACTGAGACTCGGAAGAGCAGCAATGAAGGAATTAGAAAAGCTCATCCAGTGCAAGGATGTGTCACTGAAGAATAAGACCAAGATAATCTACATTCTTGCATTCCTGATGGGTTCGTGCCCATCTCTAATCCACTTCAATCCACTGCCTCTTCTGGGTGAATTCCTAATTTGTTGTTGTAGGAAAAGTAATGCAATCTTTTGCTGATCTTGTCTTCTCTTTGTTTCTACAACAGACTTCATTAGAGTTGGGGTTTATGTCCTTTAAAAAAAAGATTTTGGTAATATACTTGGTGAGAATTGCTACCCCTCAGTTCCAGCCAAACTCCTTACCATGTTGCCCCTGGTAAGTGACTGAACAACTTCAGGCACTATTGCACAGCTTAAGACTGCTAGCCACTCTTTAGATCAGTGGGTCTCAGCCTGTGGGTCTCCAGATGTGCCTGGACTGCAACTCCCAGAAACCCCTTCTAGTAGAATGAGTGGTGGGGGCTTCTGGGAGTTGCAGTCCAGGAACATCTGGGGACCCACAGGTCGAGGACTACTGCTTTAGATGATGAAAAAAACTGCATATAGGTATTCCACATATGACCAACAAGGCTGGGATGTCTTAGTAATATTACCCTAATGTTACTTGACCATGTCCTTGCAACTGCATAGCAATGAAGCTTTCCCAAGAAACACTATTATAACGGGACATTTATTAAACAGAGGTGTTTCCCCCAATCAAATTTGTTATCTCCCAGTGATGTTTACAAGATTTGGTCGTTAGGAGAACACACTGAGTTGAGCTGGCATCTCTGTGCTCCTCACCTTCAAGATGGTGGGGAAATTTCCTTGAAAAATAATTCTATGGCCTAGCGCTTTTGCTTTATTTTATCTCTTCCCCCTTTCTTTCTTTCTTTCTTTCTTTCTTTCTTTCTTTCTTTCTTTCTT
>JAHTLZ010000280.1:1183294-1205035 GCA_023846285.1 Phrynocephalus versicolor | reverse complement strand
TAGTAGTAGTAGTAGTAGTAGTAGTAGTAGTAGTAGTAGTAGTAGTAGTAGTAGTAGTAGTAGTAGTAGTAGTAGTGCCCAATACCACTACTTTCTGCCACTTTCAAAAGGATGCTTTACATTTCTCAGAATTTAACCTTTTCATTTCATTTAAATTTTTAAGCTTCATTTTAATGAAAGCTTGATTCATCCTGAAATAATCTTTGGGCAAAGACCTGGGTCATTATTTAATACTGTCAACCTCAGAAACTCAAAACATTTGGGACTTCTGGGTCATTTTCTCACAGAAAATATCCAGAGCAAAGCAAAAAAATAAAAATTCTGAACAACTAATGCAATACTTTGCTAACTAGTGTGTTCATAGGGATACTGGGATCCACCCCTCCTTTCCTGCAGAGGCACACCTCACTTCCTGCCAGGGTGATTTTATATAAATGAAATCAATTAAATCGCCATTTTTTAAAAAATCTGATGTTTTGGCGAATTACATTTTAAAAATGATTTTTGACCACTGAAGTTAAAAACTCCATTTTTAAAAGTTCCAATTGTGATTTAAAAACGTATATTTATCCATCTTGCCTCCTGCCAGTCTCTATGAGGAACTGGCCGCAGATTGTCCTTCCAGCCTGTTCTCAATGTTTTGTGGTTGATCAAGTGCTGTTGGCTTGAATTCTAGCCCTGTTGACATTGTCACTTTCTGTATTCTGCGAGGCACTGTAGATTTAATGGAAAAGATGGAAACAAATGTTTAAAGAAAGGGAGACTTGTTCTTAGAGGTCCCTGGTTCTTGTTTTCTGCAAGGATTTACATCTATTCAATACACAAATCCATCAAAACAATAAAGTAGCCCTACAACATTAGACAAGAAGCAAAATATATGCATCAACATTTGACAGTGGGTGGTTCCCCCTTCAAAATTGGAGCTGCATGGATGTGACACACTGTCGCTGTGTTTAATGTGCAAGTATGCAGAGACACATGGCAGTATCTCCGGGGGTCCCCCCCCCTCTGTTAGAGGCCCTCTGTGCTGATAACGGACATAAATCTACCCATCATAATGACGGGCATTTTGCTAATATAAGATAAACAGCACATGCCATGTGCAAAAGTGTCAACAGTGCTTTCAAACCATGCACATTCCGCCTTTAGGCTGTCAACGTTTGTCATTTGCCGACATTTCTCAATGCTTCAAAATGCTGTTTCTTCTCTCTCGACTCTCTCTCTCTCCCCCCTCCCGCACCGCCACCCAACCCCTCTATCCCAATGGGTGCAAGCAACAGAAACAATGGAAGGAAACAGAAGGTGGAAGCAGTTGATTCATTGCCTATTGAATTAAATTAATGGGCTTTGATTCACTGCCTGCCTAACAAATTCCCCCACTTAGCGAAACAGCACAACTGACTTCGCTTATGCCTGGCCAAATGCATAATATGAACCAAAGTAGAAACCAATGTTTTCTTCTTTTTCTCTCTCTCTCTCTTTACTTGGAACAACAGCATATCAAATAAATCTTCAGACTGACTCAGGTTTCCATCAATCTCTTTATTTATGGGGTTCACCTATTACCCCTCCTGTTCTGTTTCTGGGACAAAGCAGAGAATCCACAGAACATTCTAGTGCATTGTGATAAATGGTCACCGTAACCCGGCTTTGCTGTGTCTGCGAGAAGTAGAGGACTAGAAAAATGATGGACAAAGATTTTAACCTAGGTCCAGAGTTTCACGCAGCTGCAGTAGCTCTGGTGGCAGTGGTGGTGGCGTCATCTCCTTGTTTTTGAAGCTCGTCAAGAGCAACTGCAACAAAGGGTAGGCATATCATTTCGGAACCAGTAGGTTACGAAACGAACCACGCGAGCCCAGGTGGTCCTTGGAACCGGCTGATACATGCAGATCCAATTGCTTTACCTTTCTCTGTCTCATGCAGGGTTAAAATCCAATGAGGAAGCACGCTGCAATGTCATTTCTCCTGTTTCATGCTGCTGGCCAATCAGAGAGGGAGGCAGGATGATGCCTGCCCCTGCACAGCTCCTAATTGGCCAGCATCACAGATCTAGCACAGATAATGTTGCAGCATGTTTCCTCATTGGATTTTAACCCTGCATGAGACAGAGAAAGGTAAATCAATTGGATCTGTGTGTATCAGCCAGTTCCGAGGACCACCTGGGCTCGCGTGGTTCGTTTCGTAACTAGAGATGGGCACGATTCAGCGAAATTTTCATTTTCGTTTTTGTTTTTCATTTCCATTACGCAACGAAAACGAAAATGAAAATTTTCCAGAAAACAAAACGAAAACGAAAACGAAACGAAAATTTTTGCCCTGTTTTTCGTTTTCGTTATGGCAGACACATTCCAATGAAAAGAATGCTAACGAAAATGAAAAATTTTCGTTTTCGTTTTGTTTTTTCATTTCATACCGAAAACGAAAATGAAAAATGCACAAAAAACCCGAAAAACAAAAACGAACCAAAACGGACCCCAAAACGACAAACGACAAACGAAAAATTATTTTTTTGAGTCGTGTCCATCTCTTTTCGTAACCTACTGGTTCCGAAACAACATGCCCGTCCCTCACTGCAACCAGGGTATATGGCTTATTATTTGTCTTCATAATCCCCAAATACCTGGCTCACTTTCAAGGCCCAATCAGGCTTGGAAAATTTGCTTTTTTGGGGATAAAAACTCCCAGATATAAAAAGTGACCATTGTCTACATCTTCCTCCTCTCCCCCCAACTTTAAAAAGGCACATAAGTCTCACAAATATAAACACTCTTGAGGTGAAAAGCATGTATATGGCAATCAATTCAAGACCTATAAAAACCCTTAAGGTTTTAGGATCTTGATACTCAGAACAACTCCTTGTATCTCCTGCTCTTCCTCACAGTCCTGGATGTGAAAAATGGTGACACCTAAAGGAGGCCATGACAGGTAACACCAAAAACTGGGCTTTCTCAGTGGTGGCTCCTTCTCTCTGGAAAAGGCTTACAACACAGTTTTGTCAGCTTCTATTCCTCACAGTTTCTACAAAATTAATATTTTTAAAAAACTTAATTATTTATAGTTGCCTTTTACAAATGCATTTAACTAAAGGGTCCGACTTATATACCACCCCATACTTCTTCAAGTAGTCTCTGGGCAGTTTACAGTTTAATTACAGTAGGCAGGCTACACATTACCATAGATGCCAAGTTAATTTAATTTTTTAAATATTATTCAAATGCATTAAAAAAGCTAGTGACAGTTTATTTTATGTTACAGAGTTAATTGTATATTTTAATTTTGCACTGTTGATTTAACATGATCGGATGTGTTGTGAACCACCCAGAGAGTGTGAAACACTAATGCGGCAGAATACAAGTTGATAATATAATAACGATGATGTGCCGTCAAGTCAATTCTGGCTAATTCAGGGCTTTCTAGGTAAAGAATACTCAGAAAGGGGTTCATCATTTCCCTCCCCCCATTCTTTTAAACACCCTAACATTGTGCAGCTTGCCCAAGGCCACATCGGCTGAAGTAATACATAAATAAATCAAATTGGAGAGATGCAAAAAAGACTATTTCTGGTGGCACCGTTGAATCAACTTAAATCCTTTTCCATTCCATGGACATGTGCAAAAGGGTCTACAGGAGACATGTCCAAACTTCGGCCCTCCTGATGTTTTGGACCACAACTCCCAGAATTCTAAGCTTAGATTGCCAATGAAAAAGGACTGTGGGAGTTGTGGTCCAAAACATCCAGACGGCTGAAATTTGGACATGCCTGGTCTACAGTGTAATGTAGGAGACAAATTAATGGTATGTAGTGTAGCAGACAAATTTATCAGGAGGCCTGGATTCAAAACCCTGGAAGCTCACTGGGGATGTGGAAGCAGTAAAACAACCCTTTAAATATCACACCTTAAAAGCCCTACTAGGGTCACCATAAGTCAGTTCCAACTTGATGGCACATAACAATAACAGTTGTCCTAAAGGTATTGGATGATTATGCCACTACTGTTACTGTATCTCCAACCTATCTGCGCACTCCAGTGATTGAGACCAAAGATTAAACATTATTTCCTTGATAGCAAAGCATGAGCTGAACATTTTAAACTCAGCACGATTTCATTGCTCTATGATGTTGCAATAAAATCTGCAAAAAAAGTGATTAAACATTATACTGCATGAGAAAAGGTAGGTGATGGAGGGAGTTAAAATGCAGTTTCCCCAATCTCAATTATATGCTAATCAAATAAAATAAACATGCTATTTGCTAATTAAAGCGCACTATAATGTATGCTGGAGCTACCATAAATTATGCCAACATTTAATTTTTTGACTGCTTAACAACGGTTTATGACTCTGCTTTTGCAAATTAAAGGTGGAATATAAAAGGAACAACATTTTGTGTGGATATATTGCTCTCTATCCTCTTAATTTTTCCTAGGATTAATTGCACTTTATCAACGTCTTTCTGTGTGCACACACAGGAGTGAGTTACAAATGAGCAAAATCATGTAATAGATAACTTCCACTGTATTTTTAACAGCTTGGCATGTCTTTTTATTTATGTGTTTTGAAAGCAATGGATGAAATCTTCATGTGTACATTGTGCTTCCGGAAAGGTGATCTGCATGCAGAATGTTTTTGTAATTAAAATTTTCCTTTTACTGCCCTGTGTCTTGTCTGGCTTGCTCATAATATGCTGTGAAAGCCATGGGAGCTGCAGGAGAGAAGGAGGAACTCAATTATCAATAACTAACACCAGAGGACAAAATAATTGACTGGGAATTATTTTCAGCAAATAACAACTTTCTCCAACTAATCAGTGAACATGATATAAAAACAAAAGAATTAATTGCAAACCTCATGACAGCTGCAAGACTGATTATAGCAAAAACTAGAAATCAAAGCTAAATTTCAGGATGAAGACTGGTACAATGAAGTGTGGGACATAGCTTTAAATGATAAATTGTCTTGTAGTTTAAAAGTTCTGCAAGGGGAAATGAGGAAGGATATTTTTTATGATACTTGGGGAAAATTTATAGATTATGTATTATTAAAAGGCAAAGGGAAAGAACCGATTTATAATCCAACATAGTTCTGGAGAAAAGGACTTTAAGAAGGTTGTTAGAAGAAGAGAAGTTGAAGAAGAAAAAGAAGCTAAAGGAACAACTGGATGGTCCCAGGGGGATTGGGGGGTGCACAATTATTGTTTGTTGGTTTGTTTGTTTGTATTTTATAAATAAAAATAAAAAACTTTTAAAAAATAATGTGCTGTGAAAGCCATGGGAGCTGCAGGACAGAAGGAGGAAGTCAATAGTCAATAACTAACACCAGAAGACAAAATAATTGACTGGGAATTATTTTCACCACATAACAACTTTCTCCTTCTGTCTCGTGGATGCTACAGCTTCCATATGAAAAAACAGATTCTTCACAAGCAGAGATGGGCACAGCTTTATAAACAAACTGGAAAATTCATCGAACATCGCTAATTTTCCAAATGCATATTTATCAAATGCAAATATGACCCCGACAAATACAAATTGATGAAATTTTTGCCATTTTTGATCCCCTGATTTGTTAATCCATATTGGCTCGGGGAGGGGGGCTGTCACTGGCAACCTTTGTCCCAAGCCATGGGGAAAAGAAAGAAGAAATCTTCAATTACCACTCTGCAGATGACACCATCAGTACAGATGGGCACAAATCAAATTATACGAATTTGCCTAAAGTCACATATGAGGCTCCCGCACCCCACCCACCCTGGCCAGCGACTCAATTCACTAGCCAATACCTATGCCCAGGTCATCCCTGTTGGACAGCTGGCCAATCCTTGCAGTAGCACAGACTTTCCTCCTCCACCACCTCTTCCTGCAGTCACTCAGTAATTTGACGAACTAGGACGAAACACTTCATGCCCATCTCTAATCATCACCCTTCAATGCGTAGCGATTTTGCTAGAATGTTTCAGCCCCAGTAGCCGAATATCTGAATGCCAATACAGCAACTGTACTATCAACCTCATTTTAGGTTTGTCAGCTCTTTAGAAAACTTAACTGTGAATTTATCAAACCCCCACATAATGAGTCTATTTCCCTCTTTAACTTCTCTGTTAGTTGGCAGTTCTTCACCAAGGTCTCTGGTTTTCTCCACCTTCTTACTTCAGTCTGTCCAGTAACTAATAAGCAAGAAGAATCTGGTCTCTGTGAATTGCCATCAAGGCTCACCTGATCCCCAAGCTAACTGGGAGATCCTAACTCAAGGACACATTCATGGTACAGAGTTAGGATTAGGCACAGACCTTCACTTCCAAACAAGGGCACCTGGTCCTTCTACTTATGGTTATTATAAGGTAGATTACTAGTAATCTACTAGTAAGGCTTCCAGAGTCAGACACTGAAGCCATGTTACTTTCTGCTTTTCAGCTTTTTCTCCAGGAAAACCTCTCCCTCTGTGAAAGTCTGCAAACCACATGGTCACAAATCCTTGTAGCTTTGTGCTGGGTAAGCAGAAGTCACACAAGTGGTCTGCCCAATCCATTGTGCAGGTGGTGTGCTTCCATCTTTCTCAGTGACATGATTACTTGTGCATTTCATTTCCTGCTCGGGCAAATGACTGATGGCTGACCAAACATGAAGATCACTTGATGGATTGCCTTTGCATGTGTGATATTTGGCCATAGGATTTTGGTCATCCTATCAGATCAATCATAACAACAACAACAAAAAACACACATGCAATTCCGATTTCCTTTTATGGGGTCGCCATCTTTCCAAGTCATAAACAACATACTCAACCTTTAACTTACAAGTAAAATCTGCTTGAACTCTGCAACAATATATTCCCAAACAATTAAGAGCCTTCGAACATTTTATAGACTGATGAGTTTTATTTGGCCTGAATTCATATGGGCTGCAGTCTGCTTCATCTGATGGAGTGAGCTTACAGCCAGTGAATGCCCATTAAATCACCTAAACAACTACTCCCCTGAAAAATTCCCAAATAATTGTACATCTAGAATTTCACCCTCCAAAAACCTGTCCAAGAATTAATAAAACAAAACATTGTGGCGCATCTACAGGAACTGGGCCCCATTAACGAAGCTCATCACTTGATCCACAAAAAAATATTCACGAGGGCTCGGCCCTGCCAAAGTCAGCGGGACTGCATTGCCAGGTTTTGCTAAGGCAATACAAAAATCAATTGGACTAAGCAGGCTTAAGAGGAGATACATTGGCTTGAACGGTTTACAGATGCCTACGGGCTGTAAATCATACAGCTACAGAACTGGAAGGGACTTCAAAGGACTTCTTCAACCCTTTGTAATTACATGGGAGTCACTGGGCTGCTCTGCCCTCATGTCGAGGTTCCAAAGGCACATATGCAGACAAGGGAAAGTTATTTTAATTGCATTGGAGAGAGGGAGGGGGGGGGGAGAGAGAGAGAGAGAGAGAGAGAAGGGAATAGTAGATCTCACACCAGGTGGAAGTAATCCCTTTTTCTATCATATCTGCACTACATGAATCATGATGTAAAATTTAAGTGCTACAAATTTGCACAATGTTCCAAAATCCACACAGAACAAGACCTACATGGTAGGCATTCTGTGTTAATTGTCCCCTGAAGAGCTATAAACAATGACCCTGAATTTCATCCATTGGCCACATATATTGGTATCTTTTTTTAAAAAGTTAGCCATGTTCTGGGACCCAACTAGAGTAGACCCCTTAAACCAACTGCAAAATGGTGAGTTGACTCTTAGAGATATCATATTAACATAACACATCTACTCTGGCTGAGATTGCTTGTTGTTTTCGGTCCAATCCTAACTGTAAAATGGTGTTGACCTTACTCTAAAGTAGCTCCGCCTAATAGAGATAATTTGCAGCCCTGGAATTCTACAGGTGTAGCTAAACCTCTCCTTACTTCTCCACAGATTCTGCTCCAGCCACTTCTGTCTCTGTCAAACTGCCTTGCAATATCCTAGGTTTTCTCTGGCCAGTGATAGGTTCAGGAGACAACTTGCCCGGAATCAAGAGAGCTTGGCTGGAGGAGGAAAGGAGAGACAGAAGGGGAAACATGGAGGATTCCCTACCCCAACTCCTAACCCCTGGGAATTGGAAATTATCCTGCAAACGGTGTGATATGAAAAGGTCTCTTGCTGTACTAAACTAAGGAGAATAAGGAATCTAGCATTCATTCTCACATACCTAGGGCAGGGAACATATTGCTTGCACAGGTTATTTGTCTCCTTCCTTCCTTCCTTCCTTTTCTGGTTTGCCAATGAGGTGCAACAACAGTCCCAAATATTCCACCCAAAATCCAGTTTCTGATCAAGGACATTACTGGGGAGATCTGAAAGCACTCCTACAACACGATGTTGTTTCGTTCCATAGAGACAAACAAACAAACAAAAAAAGGTGCAGCCCAGTTTCCTGGTGGGATGGGAAAAGTTCTGGGTGCTGACAGAGATCCTCCAGTTTAAGGCCCAGGAAGTGCCTCCACAGCATTTAGTGGAGTGTAGAGAGAACCTCTAGAGAGGCACCTTGAAATAACACAAGATGTTGGCTGCTTTCCGCTCCGTTGCAGAATTTGGATAATCCCACAAGATTGTTTCATCTGTACAAGTGCTTGCAGAGCTGAGATTCTGCTTCTCTTGAAGACTGCCATTTGCCATGTACTGTTCATTGTGAGCTGCAGTGTTTACTACCCCATAGGTTACTAAATCTGTTAGGAACATTTCAGAACTTGCATCATCTAATCCTGTAATCCTTTCCTTTTAAGTTTTTCTTGATGTTTCCCAGATTTGACAAGGCTTTTATATCATGCTAACTGATTCCTTCTCCTCAAACGACTGTGGAGCAAGATTGTGGCAAGTATCGCCCTGCCACTAAGAGGATATACATCTATAAAAACAGAAAGAGACCATCTAATATTTGAAGCCACAAACTGGCTGGCCACCAGCTCATCCATTTTGATGCCAGCAGAATAGGGGCTTCTGTAGCTTTCATTCAGAATAAACATCACACCAGAGTGGCTCTTCTCCAGCTTTCTATGTATCCCTTGGGAAAAATTAGCCCGTGCTGCTGCAGACATTGGCAAACCCTAAACGTGGACTTTAGGTTGGGCCTGAACTATCATTACAGAAATGTAAGTATGCTTTGCTGACTGCAGAACTATTTTTGTTAACAACACTGCATGGACCATAATTTCAAATGTTGACATAATGATAAGCCATGGTTGGGTTTATGAACAAACCAAAGCTCTTTCTATTCCAGCACCTGATTTCTAAAAATAAGTAAAAAACCCAGCAAACAGCTAAAGGAAGGAAGGAAGGAAGGAAGGAAGGAAGAGTTTTGCTTCTATTTTTGACTAACCATGGTTTAGTGTTATCTGGGATGAAGAAACAGTGGATGGCCTTAATGACAATTAAAAACAACAACACCCCAACAACAAGCAGTTTCAATAGCCATTTTCAAGTCAGCTTCTTTCCAGAAACCAACAATGAACAAAACTACAGAACCTTGATGTAATGCCAACGTGTACTTAATGGAAAATGGAAATGAAGGCTTCTAATACTGCTATTGCATGTATTAGAATAGAAAGGGACAGAACATTAACCTAAGTGTTACCTAACAATGCTAAACAATCCACAGCAGACACCATCTTGGCTGCAGAGGCCACTTGGGAAATTTCCATATGGTTGACCCTACTTTTCTTCTACTGTGTACCTAATTCACCCATCTTCTTCCTGTTCTCCAGATCAATCATTGGTATGAATGCTGAGTCTTAGCTAGGTGACAAGTTCTGTTTCTGGGCCTCTGCTGTGCCAGCCTTCCTAAACTGTACACTTGAAAGAAAACCTTTTTCCTCCTAATCACTGCCCTGCTTCTACAGAAACAAGAAGGCATCTCTACTATTCCCTTAAATCCCTCTCTTTGGGATTCTTTTTGGGATTCTTCCACTTTGCCAAACTAAACAATGTATGTATGCCCAGAGACAAGCTATCCTGAGCATTGTTCAAGCCATTAAAAGAAGAGGTTGGATAAATAAAGGGAGATGGACTTCCTTCCGAGACCGCAAAAGTTTCCATGCTAATGTGTTTGTGCTCACCCAATTTCCACCACTACAACTGCAAAAATAATTCTAATGATTCACACATCTGAAAGTCGAGTGTTGCATGCAATAAGACTGCATTGCTTGAGTTAAAAAGAGGGTCAGGAGGGATATTTCCTTAATCAACAGTTGACTTCTCAAGAATGCTACATTCTGGCAGATGCAGCACATCCACACAAATTGTGTCACCAATGTCACTCTCAATTATTCTAGAAAACAATCCATAGCCTTATCACATTAGGAGCCTTGTTGCCCAGATACCTGGCTCCGTTGCCTTTCTGTAACCGTTGTGCCTGCTCATTCTGTGAGTGGACGTAGTGCTTTCTCATTAGAAGCCATCTTGTTGATAAGGTTTTCCGCAGCATTTAGTGGAGATTTTAACTATTGTTATCAGCCTTTTATAATTTCATTAGGACCCCTGTGATCAGTTTCAGGCCTTCCTATGAATAACAAAAACTGTGGATAAGAGACAACACCCCAAAACCACAAAACTGCTTTTGTGACAGTAGCTTGTATTGCAACTGCTGAATTATTCATTTATTTTTTCCTCTGCCAACCATGGATAACTGAATCAGTGGTTAATGAATCAGTGGGCAATGTGTAGCCTGCACACTGTAATTAAAAATTGTAAACCGCCCAGAGACTACTTAAAGTGGTATGGGGCGGTATATAAGCAGAACACTTTGCTTTTGCTTTTTTGGATAATGGGGACCTACTGTATTTGGCAAACAATTAGAAAGGACTTTTCAAATAAATGTTACTTTTTCTTTTTCTAAAGGAACATTAAAATAAATTAAAGAGACTAGTTATCTTGAACTGATTACATTACATAGGAAAGGACTTCCTTGGTCCAAAAGCCTGCCCATTTGTATTAGATCTACGTTGTGACCTTTATGTGATGAAGAGTAACAGATCACCATCTTCTTTCCAGATCTCAAGGTGGTGGTGCCAAGGTCCTAACCATCTCATGACCATGATATTTGAAACACTACCTCCTCCTGAACGTGCCCACCCAGAATTTTAGTTCTTTAATTGAGAAACAGTGGGGTTTTCCACTACCCCAAGAAGCTAGACTGTTAAGTACACAAGACAGAACCTTTTCTGTAACACCACCTGGTTTGTGGAAGGCTGGCTCCCTCCCTAAGGCACTTCCTGCAGGCAGTCCAGACTGTAGCATTAACATGCTTGCCCCTGGCTCTTTCACAGGCTATTGACAAACACCACTTCTGATTTTCCTGTTTTGCTGCCACCAACTAGCTTTGTTAGTAAATTAAAGCCATCATACTGTTTTTAAGTTGAATAAAAATAAAATAAGTCTAATGATTACAAAGTAGAATCAAAATCATTAATGGCAACGTGTTGGAGTATAAACAAAAAGAAGACTATAGCTCAAACCCACTCAAGTATGATCACTAATAAAGTTGAATTAATGAACACAAAGTTTCTAAGTTTACTAACTCTAAACACTTAGTTTTCTTCACAGATACTCTAACAATCCAATCTCTTCTTTAGCTCAGTCTTTCTCTTAGACAGTACCAGACCCTATCTGAATCTCTCTGTCAGATTCCTATCTGCAAATATAGGCCTTTCTGTAGGGCCCTATCAAGCCCTATCTGTCCTTTAGCCCTATCTCCAAGTGTAGGTCTTTCTGTCAGCCCCTGTCTGTCTAAAACAGTGCTGAGCAGTGCCTTAAATCTTCTCAGGCCACTCCCCTGACTCTCTCATTGGTCCACAAACCCACCAATCGGTACAGAAACTCTCATGAATTATTCATTATACTGTAACAGGTAAATGCCACAAAGACTACCTTAGTAAGGAATATTTCACTGCAATCCAAGAACAGCCCAGCAAAACAGTCTTGTTCTATGTGGTCTTCAGAATATAAAAATGCCCTCCAACCTGGCAACTATTTTCATGGATCTTGTGCAAACTGAGTGCTGAGTTTTTAAAACAGATTGTTAAACTTTATTTTCAACCGTTTTTAAGGAATAATTTTTAGCTTTTTGTGGTCTTCATCCACACTGGGAGGCCTTCCAGGGCTAAGATGTGATAAATAAATACTTTCAATAATCACACTAATTAATGCAAGTGGTATCAATGACAAGTATTACATGAAATATGAATTCACTGGAGTGTGTGAATTAAGTGATACACAAAGAGTCCTCTGGGAGCACTCCATAGAAGAAAAACAAATGCCTTCTCATATTGTATTTCTATAATTATTGCATGCTGCAATCGACGGTCGTTTACACAAAGGCTATCTGAGTAGGAAATTCAGCATATGGGAAATGATAGGTGACTTCGGTCTTTTCCCTGAACCTGGGGAATTTGGGTGGTCGTAAAAATTAAGAATCAAACCAGACCAGACCACTCTCACCCCGCCAACCCATGACAAAATTCAAAACAAAACTGTTTCCCCCACCCCAGCCCATTTAAAATAAGTCCTGTGGATGATGAGTCTACCTTGGTGCTGTCCCAGGAGCCAGGAACAGCTAAAAGGACAAACAAGTCGCAAGAAAGAAACTTCCAATGTAGAAAAGGAGTGACTCCTAACCTTGAGTAAGCCAGGCTGCAAATTTCTTTGACTGCAACTGCCAGAAACTCCAGCTAGCACAGACAATGATGAAGGCTTTTTGAAAATTGCAGACCAGCACCTGGGTTACCCAAGGTTGAGAACCCCTGTTCTAAATCCAACTGTCACTTTCAGCTAGAGCAGTGTTCCCCAACCCCCGGGCCGCGGACCGGTGCCGGGCCGCGGATCAATCGACACCGGGCCGCGCGGGAGCCGCCTCGCCCCCTTGTTTTCCCCGCGCCGTCCCGGCCGGCTGCCCGCCTGCGCTTGGTCTGTCCCGTCCCCCGGGCTGGCCCCCTCCGCGGCGCCTCCGCCGCCGCCGCCGCCCTCCTCCTCCTCATCTTCTCTCCCACGGGCAGCCAATTGAAGAAGAAGGCTGGAGGAGCGCAGGAGGAGCTGCCGCCACCGCCTTTGCCTTTGCCTCCCTCCTCCGCCCGCCGGCGGGGGCGGCGCATCCTCCTCCTCCTCCACCCTCCTCCTCCTCGCCCTCCACCAGCACCAGCACCAGCAGCAGCCACGGCGGCGGCAGCTGATCAGGCGCGAAGGAGGGTGGGCGGGGGGGGAGGCTGCCTCTCGATCTCTCTTTTTTCTCTGTGTGTTTGCACTGGCTTCCTTCCCCAGCCAGTGGAGGGGGGGGAGCGGCCGGCCGGAAAGCACCCGGCGATCGCCGACACCGCGCCAGAGAAGGCGAGCAACGAGAGGGGATGGTGGGAGGCGGCTGGCGGGAGACTCCGGACGGGTCCGGGCACAGAGCGCGCAGCGGCGGCGGGGGGGGGGGATGCTTTCCCCGTCGCCAGCCTTTGGGTTGGGAAGAAAGGAGAGAGAGAGAGAGAGAGAGAGAGAGAGGCCTGGGGGGGATCATTGCATTCTTCTCCGAAGTGCCATCGCCCCCCCCTCACCCGAAAGCGGCCGGTTGATGGGACTCGTGGGCTCGGAGGGGAAGCAGGAAGGCCACCTTCACACACCCCTGGTGGCCCCCCGCTCTCTCTTCCCCGAGGGCGCTGGACTGCACGTGGAAGGGGCGAGGGTGCGCTGGAGACGGCCTTCCTTTTCCCTCCTCCCTTCCCTTCCCTTCCCCCTGCCTGCCTGCCTTCCCTCCCATCCGATGCTTGCCCGGAGGAGAGTCAGCGAGCCCCCCCACCCCGCCCCAGTCCCAGACCTCAAGAGGCGGAGCCCGGTGGATGCGGAGGCTCGGAAGAGGAGGAGAAGCGGGGAAACGGCCTCTCCCAGTGGGGGTTGGCAGGTGTGTGGGGGTGGGGTGGGCTGGGGGAAGGATTCGTCCTCTGCCGGTGGGGAGGCTACGGGGTGAGGCTGGTGGCGGGCGGGGGCCGGTTGGGCCCGTCGAGGCAGGCCCACAAGAGGAGGAGGGGGGTGAGGTGGGTGGTTGGGACTCGGAAGGCGAAGGCGGTTTCGGAGACGAAGGAGGGGGGGAAACGGAGGTTAAATCAAAATTATTAAATCAAAACAAGCAGGCCACGGAAAAATTTTCAAACATTTACCGATCCGCGGGGATTAAAAGGTTGGGGAGCACTGAGCTAGAGTATATCCATTGCATCAATGGAATGTAAATAAGTACTGATACACCACAGGCTCATTGATTCAATGGATGTATCTCATTTGTGACCATCAGCTGGATTTGGTCCAAGTCTCTAAACTAGTTTAACTATCAGTAAATTCTGGGACAATTAAAACAACTATGGGGTTCAACTTTTAAAACTGTGGGTTGGATGACCTAAGAAAGCAGTGGTTCCCCTTAGATCCCCAGATGTTCTCAGACTAAAACTCCCAGAGGCCTTCACTATTAACTCTGGTAGCCAGGATTTCTGAGAGCTACAGTCCAAGAACATCTGGGGACTCAAGATTGGGAACCACCTCTCAATGACTCCTCCTGCAAATCTGGACAGGCAGAGCAGAGTTAACATGCTACAAACAAGGCTCTTGAGTGCTAATTTCCTCCCCATTTCTGCTGGGAACCACTGCATAGGAGGAATGTTGAATTACGAGCAATGCTTTTTCAAATAAGATTGGAAGAGGCATGCTGCTCCAAACCACCAGAGGTGGAATCTGAAACCTCCATTCCTGATTTGATTATGCAGACACCAGTTTGAAACTTATTTTTATGAAGGGACTTCACACGCACATCTAATGATTTTGGGACATGTATGTTTTTTTCTGCACCTTCCACACATTTGCACTACCCGGCCTGATGAAGACCTGTACAGGATTGAAAGCTAATTCCTAACTGTTTTTTTTTAAACTAATAGAGCAAATATGCCCTCCATCCATTACTTTGGCCTGTATACAAGGACCACACACTCTCTACATAAGAACATAAGAACAGCCTTGCTGGAACACACCACAGCCAATCCAGTCCAGCATTCTGTCTCACACAGGGGCTCACCATTAGCTTCAGGGTATTCCCAAGCAGATGTCTTCACCTGCTTACGATTCCCTGCAAATGGCATAGAGAGATACCCTGCCTATCTCTCAAACCTGGAGTTTGTCCTTAGGTATACATAATGATAGCCATGGATACCCTTGTTCTCCATGAACTTGTCCGATCCTTTCTTAAAGCTGTCAAGGCTGACAGCTGCCACTGCTTCTTCTGGCAGGGAGTTCCATAGACCATTGATCCTCTGCGTGAAAAAGTACTTTCTCTTATTTGTTTGAGATCCAGCACCTCAAAGTTTCATGGAGTTTCAGTTGTTGTTACATACAACAAAGAAAGCAAGCAAACAAAAGCAAACAAAAATCAAAAGGGAGACCAGAGAGCACCTGAGAGAGGCCACTTGACTGTGCTCCATCCTTTTTCTACTACTACATCACTTCTGGGAAACCATCTCCATTGCTCTCGTCAAAGTACGCTGTGTGGCTCTTTTGGCCATCTTCTTTCCTTGTTGTTGCTGCAAGATTATGTAGCAGAACACAGAGTACCCCATTGTTGGCCATTGATTCCTCTATAAAACAGCGACCGTAAAAATGATGGAGGATGTTCTGTGCTAGCTAGCTCTGTGAAGAAAGTTTATTACGTGAGCATTAATGGCCCGCTTAGAGGTCCTTACTGGTCACGTAATGACCAGCGAAAGAAGTTAAGAGCCTGAAGCAAAATACCATCATAAAATCTTGCATCCCAGATAGGTCCCGTCTCCTCCTGATTTTATTAAGAGAGTGGAGTGTAAAGGATAATGAAATATATTTCCAAGAGGCATCTTGATTTAGCTTTTTGTGCTTTTATGTTTGGTGCAATGTCTGGTGGCTCCATTCCAGACATTCAATTCATCCCTTGTTTATTATCTTAACTGCTGTAGAGGGACAGAAATTACTGCTCTGGAGAAATGTTCCAATTGTGCTCCTAAAGTCTATGAGGAGTAAGTTTGATTCGGATTTTGGAAAAGTTACTTTTTCTTCAGTACGAATCTCAGAAGGTGCAAACAGTCTGAAAATGTAATATTTTCTGACTTCTGGGTCTGCTTGAGAACTAAGGATGCACAGATCTATTGTTTCACGCCACACTTTTGGAATTCCACAGGCAGCATGCACCATGGGGGAATTCTGGAAGTTGGAAGTCTAGCAACACAAATGAGCACACAGCTGTCATGACCGTCAAATTTTGTTCTTTGTGCCAACAACACCAAAAAACAGTCTTTCCATGCAACCCAATTAGACCTCAAGACAAACAGCAGCTATCAGCTTCCAAGATATGTGATAAGATGTCTGGGAAGATTCTCATTCATCCAGGTGAGGGTCTCCAGAGGATGAGTCATGGTAACTGCACTTCTTTTCTTCTGAGATTGAAGTGTTTTGCTACTCATCCAAGTAGCTTCTTCAGTCTGAGAGAAGTTGGTGTGAGGCTTCCAATTTGTAGTTCATTTTGGTTTCACCCCACCCTGGTCTGGATAGGCTCGTTAGCAGTGGCCCTCTCTCAACAGGGGTGGAGGATTTAGGCACAACACAGTCTGTCATGCGGCCCTTTCATCAGTTTCCAGAAAAATCAGAAGCACTTCACACCTCCACCAGGAAGGCCACTGCTAATGACCATTACTTAATGGGTGTTGGGGAGGGTTGCATAGGTGGGACTTTCATGCACGCTGGACCATTGTCCACCTGATGACCCTAGTCAGGCCACTGTCCATCAGGGCGGTGTGAAACTGAGGTAAACAATAAATTTGAAGCCTCACACGAACTTCCCTCAGACTGACAAAGTTACTTGGATATGTAGTGAACTCTTTCAGTCTCACAAGAAAAGAAGTCCAGTTGCCATGATGCAGCTTCTGGGTGATGTGATAAGATGTTAGATTGAGTGCCTCTCTGCCTCTGCTCCCCTTTATATATTGCCCGTTGCAGGAAGGGGGGTATCTGGAATGCGACAGTGTAATACCACATATTGTTTTTATTGGCCACATTAGAAAGGTGCCATGTAAACACTTGCAGCACAAACCAAACTGGTGGATTCAGATTACAAGGGACTGCAGGTAAATATTAAGAAGGCATCAACGGTTGAAGGGCTGGTAAATCTGCTCTGGGTTTTAGTCCAAACTTTAAAGGAGCCCTTAATTTACTGAGACTACTTTGGGGGTAGGGTTCTGTGCCTCTGATAACACTTGCAACTTCAGGCTTAATCCTGGATTAAATTCAGTGCCCCTCTAAAATCCGAGTCACCCGCTTTCACAGGGACTTCCATTTCTCTGTGGTGGACAACCTGTAAAACTGGTGGATTCTCCTTTCTTCAAGGTTTTTGACCCTTTAAAAGCATTGAATGGGTATTTATCAGAGCCTTTCAGCTGTGGAGTTCTGAACTGAGAGGAGCTGATAGTCTTTTGGGCTGCTTCCAACTCCCCAAGCCTGTGATTGTTTGAGACTATCCCATTGCATTCAGCAGAGCTTACTTGCAGGTAAGTGGGTACATGATTGCAGCCTATCAGTGATATACTGCAATCAAACCATAAAATCCTTATCTATACCGACCTAAAAATAAATTATGTGTGAGTTCAATGGGATTAACCGCCAACAAGCATAGGGATTTCTGCCTCAAATTGGTTAATAAAAGACAGATATGTTGGCATACCAGCAGCTCCCAAACTAGACACATTGGTAGACATTTCTGCAAGGCTGAGGACTGTAATAAAAAAGTTTCTGCAGAATATTCTCAGGGACAAAAGCTTGGATATTCCTGATAATGCTTCCTTCCAATGGCTTCTGACAAGAAACCAGATAGGTGAAAAGGAAATTAAAACAGAAGCTTGGGAGCAATAAGTCATATTCAAGGTAAGACCGCAGTATATTACACCATAAAAGAGCAGATGGCATTTGGAACAGTAGCCTGGACAATCCCTGGCTGCTGCTGTCAGAGTTAGGGGAGACACCAGGGCCCCCGTAACAGCTTCTCCATCTTACAACCCCATAACAACATTGATTTGGGTCCTGATTGATGGCATCATTTGTTCTTGGTAAGAGCCACTCACTCAGGCTCCCGAGGGGAGGGAAAAAAGTAAAATAGTGTCTGGCTATGGAAACTTGAACAACAGGCAGAAAGGAGAGGATAGAGTGACGGGAAAAGTCAAGATAGATGTGTGTTTAGTTTGGACTTTTTTTAATGGCCAGTTTGGTCACAATTCGACTAAATAGGAATGAACCAACTTCCTCTCCTGTAATATGTCAGTTTTTAAACAGTCACCTCTCTGTCTGAGCCCCAGTTAAAAGAAATGAAATGTGGGTGCCAAACATCTTGTATTCATACTAGCAGTCTGGGAAGGGAGGTCTTATTATCTGGGTGGGGTGTTATTTGACTTCTTGAACACTCATTGACAGCAGGTACAGTACAGTAGGACCCCAGTATCTGCTGGGGACTGGTTCCAAGCCTTCCCAAGGATAATGAAAACCATGGATAAGACAGAATGCCAAAATGCCCCCAAAACTGCTGTTTAGTGATAGTAACTTGCTTTACAGCTGCTGTTTTGCAACAGTAGCTTGCTTTACAGCTGATGTTTGTGACAGTAGCTTGCTTTATGACTGCTGTTTTATGGCAGTAGCTTGCTTTACAGCTGCTCTTAGTGATAGTAGCTTGCTTTGCGGCTGCTGATTTATTTATTTACTTTTTCCTCTGCCAACTGTGGATAACTGAACCAGTGGATAATGAATCAGTGGATACGGGGGCCCTACTGTATGTGCTTGAGACCTGCAGTATCTTTGTCAGTAGATAGGTGGCAGACTTAGCAAATTAGCACATAGCATCACATAGCAGTAAGGTCTTGATCATTAGGGAATACATGCCTTCAGTGGTATGATCTTATAATAAAACTTGGGAAAGTGACCTTTTGAGGATTAAACTTTCCGGAATTCATCAACCATGCTGCCCGCAGGATTCTAGGAGATGAAGACTTTAAAAGTATCTGTTCTAAGCAATAACTGGCACCACACATTCTCACTACTAGAGCTTACTGGCGATTCGCTTTCAATTATTCGATGAAACCCAGAGCTTGGATAAGTTTTTAAAAAAATTTCCAAGCCCTTCAATGAGCACTGTCATTTAACATATCTTAGAGGGCAGCTGAGGCCAGTTTCTCGGCAGTCTACTGAAGGAGGGTCATCCTACAAGATAATGTCCGGAATCCAACAGACTGTGTCCAATGACATCAGATGACCAATCCTCAACAACAAATGCATTCGTTGGCTTCACAAGCAGCAACTCACAGTTCCAGTTTCCACCACTGGAACTTATACCAGCAGAGGTAAGTGAACAGATCCGTAACCAACACACTGTAGGAAAAGCTTCCGGTTTTGGCCCTATTTAAAGGATCAGGAAGCAGCTGATGGAAAAGATTGCCTCTAGAAACCATGAAGGGCCCTTGCTCACTGCTAGCCAGAGCAAAAGTTGCTGGATGGATGAAGCAATGCAGTAGGACCCCCGTATCCACTGATTCAATTATCCACGGTTGGCAAAAGGGGGGGGGGAATCCTGCAGTTGCAAAGCAAGCTACTGTCATAAAATAGCAACTGTAAAAAGCAAAGTTCTGCTTATATACTGCCCTATACCACTTCAAGTAGTCTCTGGGCAGCTTACAGTATGCAGGCTACACGTTGCCTCCCCCACCCCCAACCAGCAAGCTGGGTACTCATTTTACCAACCTCGGAAAGATGGAAGGCTGAGTCAACCATGAGCCTGCTACCAGGGATTGAGCCCCAGTTCAGGATCAATCAGCAGCTGTAAAGCAAGCTACTGTCATAAAACAGCAGTTTGGGGGAATTTACTTGATGTTCTCTCTTATCCATGGTTTTCATTATCCACGGGAAGGCCTGGAACCAATCCCCAGTGGATACTGGGGTCCTACTGTAGTTCCTATTCTGTTCCACATGCAATTCCATAAGTTCTGTGTCTAACGAAGCATGAACCAGGAACCAAGAACCCATAACCCCATAAATGGATGCCCCATGTGTTGATCTACCAGGACTGCTCCTTGAGATATCTCCACTGCAGCAAAGAATCCTCAGGTGTTGTACAGGCTCCCCTTGCCCAAATAGGTCACTGGTCATTCTTAGACAGGAAGGGTTCCACAAACTTTCCCCTTTGGTTTAAGAAGTTGAGCAGCTCTAATGGTCTTCTTAGCTCTGGTTGCTTCAGGCTCTGCTCTGCTTCCCCAGGCCCAGTGCTGGCTTCCAGCTCCACTGTCACAGCTGTGTTTCGCAACTGCCAAAAGGGAAGCTGAGAACCAGGACTCTGGAAGGTTCTGGCAATGATTCTTTCCCTTTCCCCAGCACAGTGGTTACTATGCACAGGATTCATGAAATGTTGTGAGCAAATTAATGTTAATAACCTTGATTAAAATGCAATAAGGCCCCTGGAGCAAAAGGAGGACACAAAGTAGCTATTTAGGTGTGCCATTTCCAGCTCTGGGCTCCCATTTCATCAGCATCGGCATACAGAAGTCGTTAAACTATAGTTGCAGCCCTGGAGTTTTAACGGCAAATGTTGGCCTCAAAACATTTCATGCCAGTATTCTTACAATTAATGGAAGCCTTTTGCATTAGGGTTAATGTTTCTTTTGGAGGAGAAATGAAGCTACTCAAATGAAGTACTTTTTTAAAAAAGCAGTGCTAAAATACACTTTATTGCCACTTGTGCATGCACCAAAACATTGTTTCTGTAAAAAGGGGGTTAGATCTGGGAGCAGTATCTTAATCAAATCCAAATTTCGTCCATAAAACAAGCCTTGGAGCTTTTACAGAATTAGCAGCATCGAATGCCTCAGGAATGAGATGTGAAACTGTGAGCTAAAATAACACTCCACTGGAGATCACACTCTGCCTTCCTACGTTCAGCCATTTACTAGTACATCCCCCTAACCTCCCACCTACACACCTATACATTACATGATCATAAACCACCAAGGTGATGTCTAAATTATACTCTGAAAACACCAGGTGAGAAATGGGGAAGCAAAAAAAAAAAAATCACCTCATGTGGCTTCCTCATTTCTGCAAGAATAGGAGACTGTGATTCCATCCATTAAAAAAAAAACCCAAAGCTCCAGGATGTTGAAGCATAAATTAAAGCATTACTGGGATTTATGCAATGAAGTGCAAAAAGACAGCCAGGGTGGGTGCTTATGAGACAGGAGGCAAAAAGATGAAAGCAAAAAACACCTCAATACAAAATACGTAGGGCACCGCTCCCTCATGGCTCACCAACAAAATCCCGACTTTGAAAAACTTTGTGCTATTGAGATAAAACTCCCGCTCTTGTCAAAGACGCCAAAATATTTAGCAAGATCTTCTCCAATACAACTTTGGATGTAAACCTGCCTTTATTTCTTTTCATTTGAGCATGGGAGGGAGGAGAGTCCCATTGCAGATTTCAAAATCATTTAAACAATACTTGAACATTGTTTTGGAGATCTGTCACCAGGCAGCTTGGCAGATTTCATGAACAGCTCATTCAGCTAACAAAGAGGCTGCCAGATAGATAGACTGGTAGGTAGGTAGGTAGGTAGGTAGGTAGGTAGATAGATAGATAGATAGATAGATAGATAGATAGATAGATAGATAGATAGATAGATAGATAGATAGATAGA
>JAHTLZ010000280.1:1166684-1183284 GCA_023846285.1 Phrynocephalus versicolor | reverse complement strand
AGATAGATAGATAGATAGATAGATAGATAGATAGATAGATAGATAGATAGAATTAGCACCAGAGACAAAGTCAAAACTAGAGGTGGAATTAAATGCATACAGTATCATTAAGCATCATGGTGAATGACATGGTCATGGAAGGTCAGTCTAAATAACCAGGTCTCTAATAGTCATTTGAAGATTTGCGGTGAGGGAGCTTGGCAGATTTTGGCAGGAAGCTGGTTCCATAACTGAGGGGCAGTGACTGAATGTATGTCCTAGTCTACCACTATTCTGTAGGAGGTCATAAGTATTATTGGCACAAATAAACACAGAAACTGAAATAACTTGCTCTGAGTATTCTTGAAGGCTTTCACAGCCGGAATCTAATAGTTGTTGTCGATTTTTTTGGGCTGTTTGGCCATGTTCTGGAAGTTTTCGTGATGCTTTGCCAGATTCAGAATCTGGTAAAACGTCAGGAAGAAAAACTTCCAGAACACGGCCAAACAGCCCAAAAAACTCACAACAACTTCCTCTGCATTTTCCATCTGACCTTCCTTTACAGTCATGGTTATTGCCATCAAGTCACATTCAACATGGCAACCCCCACTGCATTTTCACAGTATATGAGATACTGAAGACTGCTTTTACCATCACTCCCACCAGTGACTTTAATATGGCCAGTCACATGTATTTGAACCCAGGTCCATCATTCGACCAACTATACCACACCAGTTCTCACTCATTGGTTACTTTTATATATGTCTTGCTTTTCCTCTGAGGATCTCAAGCTGGCTCTGCATCTTCTCACTTCATTAAATTGGATCAAGAGAGAGCAGCCGACCCAAAGACAACCAGTGTGTTTCAAGATTCACTCGGGACTTGAATGCTATTCTCCAAACTCCAATTCCAACACTCCATACACTCTGGCTCACCGGCAGAAGCAAGCAGGAGCTCAAAGACCCCGGTTCCCATAATCTAGTGACAATGAATGTCTGACATTATTTCCGCATTGCACAAAGAACAAATGTGCCACTGTTCTCTCTTCTCTGTCTATCCTGCATCTTCTGCCAATCAATCTAGCTGGAAGGTTTAACAACATAGTATTGTGATGAGATTAAAGAAAACGCTTACTCTAAAACTCATCAGTGGACTCAAGCCAGTTACTTAATGGAACAGTGAACCGGCTCACCCCAAATTCCCCTGCTCTAGCGCTACATTTCCAGACTTCTCTTTTTCCAGGAAATGTGCCCATCTGAAACTCTTGAATTCTCAATGAATTTCTTCTTTTAGGATGGAACTAGATCAGGCCTGCCCAAAGTCCGGCCCGGGGGCCAAATCCAGCCCGTCAGGCCATTCTGAGTGGCCTGTGGCTTGCTGGCCCGCCCCTCCCTCCTCCTCCTTTGCCCCATGTTTTTTAAACAGGCTCCCTGTGCTTCCTTTGGTCCCCACCTCCCTCCCTCCCTCCCTCCCTTGTTCCCCACCTTCCTTCCTTCCTCTCTTGGTTTCCACCTTCCTCCCTCCCTCCCTTGGTCCCCGCCTTCCTTCCTGAGGGTGGGGTTGCAAGGGCTCAGTGGGTGGGGCTTATGAGTCAGTGGGTGGGGCTTGCAGTGGGGTGTCAGGGTCGGGGAGCAACCGGCCCCTGACACATTCTCAGCCACCAAATCTGGCCCTCCTCACAAAAAGTTTGGGCACCCCTGAACTAGATCATACTTGTACAAGCAGTAGAAACTGACCAATAGTTCTCATAGGGTTTCGAAATTCCTTGTCAAGGCCTTTCTGCATCCTGTTAAGACATCCCAAATGGACCAAAACAATTCAGTGTATTTGCTTTATCATCCAACGGAGTGACTTTCGGTTTGTTCTTCATTTCCGTATTCCCACGTCCCAGTCTTTACCTTTGAAACAACCAAACCCTTAAAGGTGTTTCCGGTTCTTCCATATCCATACTTCAGTTCTTCAGTTTTAACAGTGTGTGTGTGTGTGTGTGTTTAAAATGTATTTTTCATTCAGTGTAATGTTTCTTTTTGTACCTTCTTTGCTTTTGTTCCTTTTGACAATGTTTCACAGTTCCTCAGCGGCGAGTGTCTATACTTGGGTCTCGGTTGTGCGAGCTGCACATACCCAGCATCTGCCAGAAGTGGAAACTGAAAAACCAATGTGAATGAAAAAGCAACTACTGTACCAGCTTGCACTGATCAAACTTGAAGGAAACTCTTGAACAACATGTTAAAATTCTGAACCTGCCGAACTTAACCTTGGGTTGTCAATAGTTTTGAACACTTTTCTGCTGCTAAGATTTGGAAAGCTTCTTAAAAAATCCCTCTGAAGAAGCCCAGCCATGCTTCTGTCCTTGCAGCACTCTTTTGCGATGATGCGCACTCTCACTCTTGAACAAGTAAGAGTACTCAACTAGATGGTGAGAGAGGTTGAAGCTAGTATAACTCAACCCAAGGAATGAAGGAAATTCCCCTGGAGACTCTTCACAAAGTGTTCCTTTTATGAAGATAGGTTAGGTTAAGGGTGACAAGTCCATGGTCACCTGACAAGCTTTATGGCTGTACAAACAAACAAGATGGGTCTTCTAGGAGCCCCGTGGCACAGTGCTTAAATGCCTGTACTGCAGGTAAAACTGTGCTCACGACCTGGGGTTCCATCCCAGGTAGCAGGCTCATGGCTGACTCAGCCTTCCATCCTTCTGAGGTCGGTAAAATGAGTACCCAGTTTGCTGGGGGGGGGGGCAATGTGTAGCCTGCATACTGTGATTAAAAACTGTAAACTGCCCAGAGACTACTTGTAGTGGTATGGGACGGTATATAAGCAGAACACTTTGCTTTGTTTTGCTTTGTTCATAGTTGAATCTGAATAGAGCAGGTATTGGGAAACGCCCAGTGAAGAAGGTCTACAGTACAATGCCCACTTCCTAACCTGTCTTGCTTTGTAAGTCCATGTTGACAATACTTGTGACAGCTCTTTTGGACAATCCAGCATTGCCAGGGATTGCAGGATAAGAAATAAGAGCCCAACTCCAACTGCTACTTCCAATTAAAATAAACCTATTGAATCAATGGGACCTGCATAAATATTGATTTACTACTCAGCAGTTGATGCAGTATCCCATTCTAGTTGTGATGGTGGTGTTGTGGACAGAGTGACAGGCTAGGATGCTGCAGGCCTAGATTCAAATTCCTGCTTCAGGTACAGAAACTTCCCTTGCGGGGGGTGGTTAGACTGTTAAGACCACTCCTAAATACCCCTCTAGCTTTAACCTCCCTATTTGAAGGCACATCATCGTGATCAGCAAATGGCTAGAGATTGTTGCAGAATTCTGTTTCACACAACGAAATGAGAAGCCTACTAACATTGGCTTAGAAACACAGGCTGTTGCTGTTAAGATTTACAGGCACTATTTGAAATCAAAGGTTATTCTATCTGTTACCATTAAGGCCTGCTAATGGTACTTGATAATATTGATGCCACTGTTTATGTAAAGCAATATAATTAGTAATGCTATTATCCCTATACTTCCTTTGTTGCTCTAATTGCATCACCATAAACATAATTTACTTCTGTAGAAACAGAAAAACGGGAGAGCGCATTTTTGTCCTGTTCTGTTTTGAAGTTGTTGTTCCAATTCTCTCCAAACCTGTCAAAAGACAGGAAGCTGAGATGAAAAACATGACCAGGGTCCCCTCCCCTCCTCCCTCGTCCCCCTTGTCTTCTCTTTTTCAGCACCAATGATACAAGCGACTCTGCGGTTTCCTGACCTCCCGAACAAACTCAGCACAGAAGGCAATATATCAAACTGACAGTATCATCGTGAAAGGAGCGTGAGAGATGGAGGGATGGGAAGAAAGGCTGAGAGTGTGAGCTTCCCAGTCACCCATGGTGTTCATCGGGAGCTGTTGGTTGATGACCCACCCAGAATTGGAAGAGAAATCCACCCTGTTGATTTCCAAAATTGGAATTTGGTTGCACATTTGAGGTAGGAGGGGGACCATGCAGAGAACAGTCCTCCCCTACTTCAGAACGTCTTGGTCAGATATTTTGCAGGAGACCCATGTGTTGATGTGGGTCTGGAGCACTAATGGTCCCCCTCCCCAAAGAAGGCATAGCCAAGTGCTTGGCTGTTGGTTAGATAACCTATCACATTGTGCCAACGCGCTGCCTCTTATTGGAGTACACTCATATCGGGGATGTGGAAAATACTCTCAACATTCTTCATTCTTGTCACTTTAGACAAGGGGTGTCCAAACTTTGGCCCTCCAGATGTTTTAGACCACAACTCACAGAATTCCAAGTCTAGATTGCCAGTGAGAAAAGGATTGTGGGAGTTGTGGTCCAAAACTTCTGGAGGGCCAAAGTTTGGACACCACTGCTTTAGACTGTCTTGACTGTAATAGACCCCCTGATAAGGAATTTTCAGGGATACAGAAATGCCTTGCCTTCAGAAGACAAAAATTATTGGGCGGGGGGGGTTCATCAGAGTCTCTAAAATTTGCACAAACTGTCTGTGCAAAACCTAGTCCTTTCCTTTTGAGACGGAAGTAAAAATATTTCCCAATAATTTCCTGGCCTGTTAGTGACAACACCCAATGTGCTATTAACACATAATGGAAGGAGTTACAGAAACATGGGATTGACCCAGTTTTATTTTTCCAAAGAGAATTAGGATAGTGATCAAGAGCAGAAACGCTAAAGGCTCTGGAGTTAACCACATAAGCTCTTTCATTTCTAAAGCTGCCCTAAGGACGGGACCTTGACTTACCAGGGTGCCACATTGATGGCAGTGCGGCCCTGAAAATGGTGGAGTCCCGGCAAGGACATTGGCCAGTGGATGTGATGTTGATGAGACCCCAACACAGTCCACTGACATGGGATTTAAAGGGCGAGCCGAGGCCAGAAGCCCCCGTCTCTCTGAAGACAAGTTGCCCAACCCTCCCACCTTGTAATGGCTTATGGTTGTTATATAATGTCACAACTTGCTGTAAGGCAATTTTGAGGGCATTGGGGTGGCTCCTGTGGTTGGCAGGTCACATGCAGGGGTCCTGCAAAGCCTTGGCTAAACTGAACTGGTGGCTGTGGGGGGCAGGGGATGTGCTCTGGCCACCCAGGGGATGAGGCATTTTGCCCCCCCCCCAACCCCACAAGGGGAGACAATGGCACCAAGTAGTGGCTTACATCCACATGGTGTCCAGAAGTCCCTCCTTGGGAGTCTCTTAAAGAGACAGGTTACACTGAGGAACACTTGGGTTCATCCATTGAGGGAATCCAACCCAATGTATGGCCATATTAACTGTGCTGTAATTAAGTAATAAAGTTGTGGCCTGTTTTCTCCAGAAGTTATGTTTGTGTGAGAGAGTTCTTTCTCCACAGACGTTGAGGTCAGCAACAGGCCATCCAAACGGAAACTGGTGACAAGCCTTTGGAATTTCTGGTAGAAGCATCTCCAGGCCACACCTTGTGATGCTCAGGAGCTTAATTTGTGAGTGATGTATGCAAAGATGTGGCCTACGGTACCATCAAGCGCTCAGTCTTCCTCTATTTTTTGTCTTTGCATTTTTTTAAAACAAATTGTGTGGGCTCTCTGGGCTCCCAAAGTCTTGAATTGCAACTCCCATAATCCAACTGTTCATGCTACCTGTGGTTTCTGGGAGCTGGAGTACATCCAACTCTGGAAGGCCTGGTGATATAATGCTATAGACCGGTGATTCCCAACCTTTCGTCCCTAGTTATTCTTGGGCTACTACAATTCCCAGAAGTCGTGCCCTGCACAGCTAGTGGAGAAGGCCTCTGGGGGTTTTAATCCAAGAACATGTGGGCACACATGTTAAACAGTGCATCATGGAGGCTGAGAGGCAGTGTGACCTGGGGGCAACCTCAAATAGCATCATTAGGTGCCCGTACACCTAATGAAATAAGGGTAGAACCTTAATTGTCAGATCTTTCTTTTACTTTTTTCTTTCCTTTTTTAAAGATGTGAATGTTTACTAATTCTGTTAGGCTATTTTAACTCTGTATTTACTTTTTAGGAGTATGGCTTGTTGTAGCTTGTCTTATTTGTATATTTGGATGTTGGTTTATGGGTGTATTAAAGACTTGATTTGATTTGACTCGATGTAGGTACACAAGGTTGGGGACCCCAAGACTGGGGATCTGCATAGGTTACAGTAATCTGCATAGATTACAGATGGTCCAAAAGCTGTAATCTGCATAGATTACAGATGGTCCAAAAACATAAGCTAGAAATCCATTAACTTTCCAGAGACGTCATTCGGGTTCACAGCTCAACAACCATACCCTGAAAATGAAACTACTTAACCAGTCAAGGACCAATAACAAGGCAAAGCAAAAGTGATTTGCAAACTAAGGGAAGCTTCTGCAGAAAGAACAAAAACCAACGCTTTCAGCATGTAAGGCTGTCTGTACTGTACAGTATGGACCCATCTGAGATTTGCCATCAGTTCTTCAGTCTTGCTTTAAGAGTCAACAGGTTTTTTTTAGCAAGCCCTGCATGTTAGTTTTCCCTCCCCCTTCTTATTTGTGGCCATAGGGCAAATGTCAACCTCCCAGTCCCAAAATGGAACAATTTAAAATAGTCTCTACATGACAGCCATGTTGGTATTCACATTTGCTCGGAAGACTGTAAATTTGAACAACAGACTTCACAACGCCAGGCCTGAATAGTAATTCAATTTATCCATGAAACCAATTTCTGTCCTCGCCGTTTTATGTTTTATGGTATGAAACAGAATATTATTTGCTGTAATGTAGTTTATTTAACCTTAACCTGACGCCATCCAACAGCGGAGGCAGATACGTTCAAAATGTTAATAATATGACATGCCATGCTGATTAAAATTTCAATTGTGTTTCCCCTCATCTCCTTCAGAAAGTTAATGAATTAATGAATCTTTAAAGGACAGCCGGGGAGGCCTTCAAAAGAAGATGCCTTTCTGAGTAAGGAGAGAAAGTGGCAGATTACAACTTAATGGCTTCAGAATAATGGTAATTTCTCTATTTTTCTCCATTCGCCTTAGCTCAGTTAATGGGTTCATTAGCTACACTCCCCATCAAATAATGGAACACCATGTCACATCCATCTTAGTCACATCACAATAAAACCAGTTAAATACAATTCAGCTACCTGCCTACTACCTAGTGGTGTTAGAAGGCAGAATTAGCAATGCAATCAATATAAATTTGAGTGTATTCTTTGTCCTTCCCCTTTAAATAAAACACAAATACAAATGAATATTGAGTGCCTACATAAAAAAGCTATCACACTCCTCCTGACGTTTCTGTGTTTCTGCGTCATTGTGCAACGCAGCCAGTGGTCGCCAACCTTTGGTCCCCAAGTGTTCTTGGACTACAACTCCCAGAAATCCTAGCCAGCACAACTGGTGATGTAGGCTTCTGGGAGTGGTAGTGTAAGAACATTGCCATAGACATCCAATACAAATGGGGCCATAGTTGTAGTTGTGTGACTAGGCATGAGCACCTTACGAAAAATTACGCACTGTTTTATCGTGTCGTAAGGTTATGAAACGTTTCGAATCGATACAAAATGAAAACACCAGCCAGAGTTTCATTACTGAAATGAAACAAAACACCATTTCCTCCCTCTAAAACAAAACAGATTTGTTCTAGACAAAATGGTAGGGGAGCTTCCTCAAGCTTTCCCCTGTAACTCCTTGAAATTTGTAAAGGTTGGGGGTTCAGGGAATGGAGTTATGAAGCTCCAAAGGGGGTGCCCCTAGGAAAAAACCTTTCTATTTGGAATCAATGGGAAGCCGCAGCAGCACTATCGCTCACCCTATTAGCTTCCTGTTCCGATTAGAAAGGGATTTTTTTTTCCCTAGGGGCACCCCCCTTGGAGCTCTGTAACCCCCAAACTTTTCCAAATTTCAGGGGGTTATCTAAAATCACTTGCTCCCTTGGGTCCAGGGGAGCATAGCATTTTGCTTCATTTTGTTTTGCAATTAAAGTACTTTAAAATTCATTTTATGGTGAAACAAAACAAAACTACTCTAGAAACAAAATGCAACCAAACACTATTTTTCCATTTCACGGCCATCCCTAAGTATGGCATATGCATGCTGAAGGGTCCACATTCAACCTGTGGCAATTCAACAGAAGTTCGTGAGAAACTTGAGACCAAGAAGTACAATTGCTGATCAAAGTGGAAAGTTAGGAATCCAAGACGCTTTCTTATAATGGGCAAAATCTCATGAATGAAGTTTCACCAGACTAAATGAAACAGAGTACTGGAAATAGTTACTTTAAATGAATTGAAAACTTTCTAACACCTCAACTAATTTCAGATTCTGATCCTCCTTTTTGGCCTACGGAAGCACTTGAGAACTTGAGGACAGCAGAGGGGTGCTTAAATGGATCAGAATTGCCGATGGCAATCCAGCAGTGATTTTTTTCTATTAAAATCTTCCCACTCATGACCCAATCCAGAGGCTTCCAAGCCCTTCCCTAGGGCAAAAGAGAGTTCTAGGAAGTCTTGGGGCCTACAGATCTGAAAGGTAGGAAGCTTTTAATCCATTTAACTAAAAATTTCCAGTGTCATATCTGGTTTACCCAAGACACTTTTGGGGAAAAACTTACCTTGTTCCCAACAGGTCTAACTCATTGCCACATTTTTGCTGTCATATCGAGTTTGACCATAACTTGTACTGGTATGCTGTCTAATTCCTCGGTTATTGTTTGAACACTGTGAAAGATTCAGTTTTCATGACAGTGAAAATGTTCTTACATCGCTTTTTCATTTTACTGGCCAGACTAATATAGGCATTTGTATAACCTTTGTAGCTAATTGCAAAGGTTCTGGGCCGTGTCTTAGTCACATATCCAATAATGTGCCTGATTGTGCAACTGAGACGGCACCTCCATCTCCTTGTCAATTAGCCACAATGAACCACAACAAGTCATGCAAACCTTGTGTGACCACCAGCTGGCTTCCAGGCAGTCTGTGGGTGTTTGTTTTCTGACTGAAGGATGAGTCTTCATAAGTGGCTGTCAGGAGGACAGCACATGATGGAAGACCATGGAGAGCCAAACACATGGGTTGGTTTGAAACTCAGCCATGCTTTGAAAATATCTGGAGATCACGCCATCAAATCTAACTTGACTTTCTTGACACTAGTAAAAGGTCGCCTTTGCCATCATCATGTCCATCAGATGGCTTCCTCTACAAAGGTTGCTCCTCCTCCTCTTCCTCCTCTTCCCTTCTTCCTCCTCTTCCTCTTTAAAAAAAGCAAAGCAAAACAAAAACCTGCCCATCCCATGCGACCTGAGATGCGGAGATCTGCCTGCAGCATTAGGTTTCCCCTGTTTTATTCCAAGGTACACCAGTCTTAATGCAAGCCGAATGTTTCACACCGTATTCCATAATAAGTCGTCAGCCTCTATCTAACTACGATACAATAACCTGCTGAGCTTATAGGGTGACAGGAAGAGGGACAGAGAGAAAGAATCGCCTGAAGGTAATCTCTTTGTTCAGATGGTCCCACTGATGCTGTCGCTTTGGTTGCCTTTTAAGAGAGGGCCTGCTCCTTCTCTTGGTTGACTCTTTCATAGAGGCCGAGCAAAGGGGCAAGCTTCTTACCTTGGTGTGCCAGGAATGAAAAGAGAGGCAGGGAGGGAGAAAAAGACTGCTGGTGCCCTGAAGAGAACGTGCAGAGAAGAAAGCAAGTAAGCTGCTCCTTGCCCAGAAATGTACCAAGTGGATGTGAGAGGATGGTGGCAATGGGACCTAATGCGATGCCCTTACAGGAGGTGAGAAAATCAAGAGCATATCCAAGTAGCCAAGGCCATCCTTGGGACAAGGGGGAGAAGACAAGGGAGAGAAAAGGCCAAATGGGGGATTCTGGGATTTATAGTCCAAATAAATACATAATACTTCTATGCCCAAGGGAGGGGAATGCAACCTGTTCAGTCACACATGGGTTCTGTAGCCAAAGGAGCTAAAAGTGAGTAAATCCAGTTTTAAAAAATTCACTCAGAGAAGAAGCAAGCCCTCCTGATCAACGTTTGGAAAATAATGTTTTTAAAAGTAATCCATTCCTCTTACCCTTTACAGTGCCTGGGACGTTGCCTACTGCTGTCACTTGTTACAAAGCTGTACAGTTTTGTGTTTTTAGAAGACAGGTCTGAGAATTCCAACAGGTAACCCTGTGCAGGCCTGGTGGCCCTGCTGCCCGGAGAATTCCAGGAGTTGTTATCAAAACATACAAATCAGTATGAGTTTACTTGTTGCAATGTTGCAAAAGTAACTTATTACATTGTTCATTACATGGCTCATTGCTTTGTGTTACTTTCTTCTGCCCTCTGAAAAACAAGCCAACTGACAACTGATAAGAGAAGGGCACAATTCTTTAAACTTTCTTGTCAAACGTCATTACTTCCACTGACAAAAAATATTGGTGCTACACTCATTGCTAGCAAGCTGCAGTCCTGACTGTGCTACCATGAAGTCTGTGAAGTGAAAGCGTTGCTTTGTGTAGAATGAAGAATTTCAGTGGGTCAATACACAGAAGCTATTGACACTATGGGACAGCAGCTCCACTCTGGTTTTCAGTCCAAACATTACTTACAGAAGCTATCCAATATGCTGAATTCTATGTTCAAAATGGGTTAAGCACCTTGGATAGCTCCTTTAAAGTGTGAAACAAAACCCAGAGATTTACCATTCCCATGATATCAAATCACAAGCCAGAACTAGTCTAGGTGAAATGAGCTAAGTTCTTGGGTGGTGACTAAGGATTAAAAGAATATTTCCTAACTCTAGTTTGCCCAACTGGTTTTACTGCCACAAGAAACTTCGACAAAGAATTTTAAAACCCCATGAGATGACTCTTCTCCAACCAAGAGTCAAAGACCCCTTTCCCTCTAAAGGTCTCTGCAAACTGGGTAAAATGCTTCTAGTGTCCTTTCCTTTTTAGACACACACACAGAGAGACAGACAGACAGACACACACACACACACACAGAGCAAGCACCAATGGACAACAAAGTATTTCCTTTTTCCATGCTCCTGACAACCCAGTGAAGCGGCTGGGATCTTGTCCACCAAGTGACCACCACTGCTAAGTCGGACTTGGTGCAATCCAGGTGTCTTCAACTTGGTGCCCTTATTTTGGACTTCAGCTCTTATGACCATGGTTCTCAAACTTGGATCTCCAAATCGTCTTGGACTTAAAAAACCCAGAAGCCTTCCTTAATCACAAGCCGTATTGGCCAGGGTTTCTGGGAGGTATAGTCCAAGAACATCTAAGGAAATAAGGTCAGGAAGAACTATCCTATCAGCTGGAGTCCAACAACATCTGGAGGGTCATGATTCACTATCCTGAACTGTAGAGCACTTCCTATTTTGGACTTTGGATGGAAGATTGTGTTGCCACTTTTTAGTTAAGACCAGAGATGGGTACAAACCACCTTCAGATGAACAGGTGTTCAGCAGTTCCCAGCCTGATCTTTCCTAGAGGGGGCCCACTCAGAAACAGCATCCCAGCTTCCTTGCATGAGGAGGCCAGGCTGGGGACCACTCAACAGCTGTGTGTTTGAAGGCTGAACTTCCAAACCAATGGTTCATGCCCATGTTAAGATCCAACTAGAGATGGGCATGAACTGCTGAACCGCAACTGGTTTGTTTTTCGTTTTGTGCCCATCTCTATTTTTCAGTGCTTCCCTCCCCTGCCCCTTCCAGGTGCTGCCCCTGAAAGAGTGTCTGCCAAAGGAGGTGAAGCTCAGAAGCACCAAACATCTGTTTGGTCAAAAAACAAACCAGTACCAGTTCGGCAGTTCGTGCCCATATCTAGTTCCAACTCTCTCATTCATGGCCTCACATATTAAGGCACTACTACCCTTGCCCTCCAAACAACCCATTTTTATTGTTTGTTTATTTATTTATTTATTTATTTATTTGTTATATTTCTATACCGCCCATCTTCCGAACGGAACTCTGGGCAGTTTACAATTAAAACAAAACAAAAAGAAAAGAGAAAAAAATACAAAGGGAGAGAAGTACTAAAATAAGGAGGGACAATGCCCTCCGCACAAAATGGCGCAGGCAGGAAAGAAAAATAAGCAAATAAAAATTAAATAAAAAGGTTGTCATATGCCTCTTTGAAAAGGTAGGTTTTAAGGGCCTTTTTAAAGGTGGGCAGGGACTGCACTAGGTGCAGCTCACTAGGGAGATGATTCCAAAGCGTGGGGCCCACCACAGAGAAGGCACGGTTACGCGTGAGTGATTTAAAAATTTAGCTCTCTGTTTCCAGAGCAGAAATTGAGTTCGTTGGGAGAAGCCAGGCTCGTTTTTGCCTACATTAAACACCAGCTAGATTTATGTACAATGTGATCCCTTCTGAATTGCCCCTCCTGGGTACGTGAGTGCAAACTTGGGCTTAGATTCCACTTTTCCTGTGAAAGTGGTGTGTTTAATTAAAACCGTCTTTAATTAAAATGCAAATATTCCAAGACTTCGACAATAAATTGTTTACACTAGGCTGAGAAACCGCTCTCAGAGGTTTTATAGCTAACGTTCCCATTGCCGCCTGTGCATTCAAACTTCACTCTTCAGTGGAAATGGTTAGGGAGAGTCTCTTTTCTCCCCTGATTGGCTTAATCTTTTCTAAACAGATGAAATCTACCCCCAGCCTGTATCAAAGATTCAAGTACAGAGTGTGGGCCAATCCCCAATTATTACTATATCTGAACAAACAGTGAGAGTACTTCATGCTACTTTGTTCTTTCCAAGTGTTGTCTTTTTTGTCCTGTTGTTTCAGCTGAAAGTTGACATTACTTTAGTTTTATTTATTTATTTTTATTATTAGTTTTTGTTTACTGTCATGTTAGCTACGTTAATTAGTTATTGTATCCTTAGCAGTTTTTACTTTGCATGTATTAAGGTGGTTGTTATTTTGTAGTTTTATCTTTACTGTATTATCCTTACGATTTTGTGCTTTTGGTTTGTGCCCCTGGTCATTTAATATCTTATGGAGCCTGCTGGGTGCCCAATTGGGGTGGTGTCGGGCCGCGGGAGACACGCTTGGGGTCGGCGGGCCGATCGGGTAAAGAGAGCTCGGGACAGGCATTTACGGCCTGTCCAACGCTCTGACCCGCCAGCTCACTACCAAATGGCAGGGATCCAACCTGTCTGCGCCCCCGGCCTGTCCTGTCTGCTGATTAATGCCAGGTCAGTGCATAACAAGATCCCTCTTATCCACGATTTGATCGTGGAAGAGTGAGCCGACCTGGCATTCCTCACGGAGACCTGGGTGGGTGAGGGGGGCGGGGCTTCTCTCGCCCTTCTTCGCCCCCAGGGCTACTGTGTGCAGCAGCTGGGCAGACCGGAGGGGCGGGGGGCGGGGGGGCCATTGTGTTTCGGGACTCCTTTCATGTCAGCAGATCCGCGACGTTGGTGAGTCCAGGTTTGGAATGTCTCCACCTTGTGGTGGGCCAGAGAGACAGGTTTGAGATAGTGCTTGTGTACCGTGCTCCCCGTGACCCTGCACTCTCCCTTCCAGAGTTCATCTCCGAGTTCATCTCGGCTGCACTTTTGAGGTCCCCTCGCCTATTGGTGGTGGGGGACTTCAATGTGCATGCCGAGGCTGGGCTGTCGGGAGCAGCTCTGGAATTCATGGAGTCCATGGCCTCCATGAACCTGTCCCAATTAGTCATCAGCCCCACTCACAAAGGTGGACACACCCTGGACCTGGTTTTTGCCTCCACATCGCGGGGCTTTGATCTGGGGGTCGGGAGGCTTTTCACCTGTCCCGTGTCATGGTCAGATCATCATCTGCTGACTTTCTCCCTTACGTTTGCCACCCCGCCCCACGGGGAGCTGGGCCCTTCCATCTGGGCCCACCCCCGGGGGCTCCTGGACCCTGAGCGGTTTTCGGAGGCCCTTGGAAGTGTTCCAGATGGTTTGGATGATGATCCAGTCGACTCCCTGGTTAAGCAGTGGTATGAGGAGGTGGCCGGGGTAGCTGACCGGATCGCCCCCAAGCGCCTGATCCGATGCCGAGCCCGCTCGTCTCCTTGGTTTATCGAGGAACTGCGGGTGATGAAGCAAGAGCGGAGAAGGCTAGAGAGCAGATGGCAGAAGGCCCGGACAGCTTCAAATAGGGCTGCGGTTAAGGCATTAACCGGTCGCTATTCCCGAGCGATAAGGGCGGCTAGGAGATCTTTTGTCGCCCTGAGAATTGGTGAGGCCTCGAATCGCCAGGCGGAATTGTTCCGGGTGGTCCAAGACCTCACCAATCCCGGTCCGCCTGGGCCTCCTCCTAGTGATTTCACTAGCGAGTCTTTCACAGCCTTCTTTAAATCCAAGATAGAGTCCATCCGTTCTGAGCTGGATGCCGGTTGCACTGATCCTGCCCCCACCTTGGCTAGTGTCGGGCCGCCTCGGTCGCCCCAGTTCGTTGAGTTTGGGCCTGTTACACCAGTGGACGCCTCCAGGGCTCTGGGACATTGCAGGCCTGCGGCTTCTCCGTTCAACCCTTGCCCTTCCTGGCTGATTAAGATTGCAGGGGGGAGCATGCCGAAATGGGCTTCACTAATTGCCTCAGCCTCCTTCAGAGACGGGATTTTTCCCAGTCTTCTGAAGGAGACGGTGGTGAAGCCCATTATTAAAAGACCCGGCTTGGCTGTGGACGATTTGTCCAACTATCGTCCCATAGCCAATGTTCCCTTTTTGGGCAAGGTGATTGAGCGAGTCGCCGCCCTGCGTCTCCAGTCGTTCCTGGAGGAGAACCATGTCCTGGATCCCTTCCAATCTGGGTTTAGGCTGCGTCATGGGACCGAGACGGCTCTGGTCGCTCTGCATGATGATCTGTTGAGGAGGACTGACTGGGGTTGCTCTACCCTGCTGGTCCTTCTCAACCTGACAGCAGCTTTTGATACCGTCAACCACGATATCCTGCTGGAGCGGCTTTTGGAGGTGGGGATTGGGGGTCTGGCTTTGTCCTGGCTCCGTTCCTTCCTTGAGGGTCGCACCCAGCGTGTGAGCTTGGGGGGTGAGTTGTCGGCTCCCTGGACACTCTCTTGTGGGGTGCCTCAGGGGTCGTCACTCTCCCCAATGCTCTTTAACATCTATATGAAGCCGCTGGCAGAGATCATCTGGAGTTTTGGAGTCTGCTCTCATCAGTATGCTGATGACACGCAGCTCTATCTCTCCTTTTCCACCTGTGCAGTGGAGGCCATCTGGACCCTTGATCGTTGCCTGGCTCTGGTTTTGGACTGGACCAGGACCCACAGACTCAGGCTCAACCCTGGAAAGACCGAGGTTTTGTTCTTTGGGGGCGGCTCGGAGGGGTACTGTGGCTCTCTTCCTGTCTGGGTGGGTCTGCCCTCCAGCTGGCGCAAAGAGTGAGGAATCTGGGCGTCGTCCTGGACTCGGATCTGACCCTGGAATCTCAGGTGTCAGCCGTGACCAGGTCGGCCTTTTACCATCTTAGGCTCATCGCCCAGATTCGCCCGTACCTCGATGAGAGCTCCTTGAGGACAGTGGTACAGGCGCTGGTCATGTCAAGGCTGAATTACTGCAACGCCCTCTACATGGGGCTCGCCTTGAACCTTGTCCGGCGATTGCAGCGGGTCCAGAACGCGGCGGCCAGGCTGGTGGTTGGCGCACGTCGTTATGACCGTGCCACCCCCATCCTGGCCCGCCTACACTGGTTGCCCGTTGCTTCCCGGATAAGGTTCAAGGTGTTGGTTTTGGTTTACAAAACCCTCCATGGCTTGGCCCCTGCTTATCTGGCAGAGCGTCTCCCCCGACAATTAGATCCAGCCCGACCCACCCAATCCTCTTTGGCCCTCTCGCTCTGGACCGTCACCCCGAGGAAGGCCCGTAAAACCAGCACACGTGGACGGGCCTTCTCGGTGGCGGCGCCTGCTCTCTGGAACAAGCTTCCGAGCGAGTTACGGCAGGCTCCGTCCCTGGTGTCGTTCAGGAAAACTCTAAAGATGCTACTGTTTTCGGACGCCTTTGGCACTGATTAGGTTTTTTTCTTTTCTTCCCTGGCCCGCTTGTTTGCACTTTTTGGCCCTCTTGATTATACTTACTTTGTGCTTTGTACTGGTGATGTTTTAGCCTTTTAACTGTTTTATCTTATTTGTTGTAAACCGCCCTGAGTCCCACGTGTGGGAATAGGCGCGGTATATAAATGTGAAAATAAATAATAAATAAATAAATATTAATAAAGCAGATCCACCAATCAAAAATTCTAAAATGCACATTAACAGATTTCATCTTCATTTGGCCATTGCACCTTTGCATGCAAGTTGATCTAAAGTAAATTGCCATATTCTATTGGTTTTTTAAAAATATTGTGTCATTGCAGTCGTGACTTCATGACTTCATGTCCATGGAGTTTTCTTGGCAGGAATACTAGCATGGCTTGCCAGTTCCTACTCCTGGCACTGACAGCACCTGTTATTCCCTGGTGGTCACCCATCCAAGTACAAACCAGGGCCGACCCTGCTTAGCTTCCGAAATCAGGAAAGATCTGATGTGTTTAGGGCAGATAGATAGATAGATAGATAGATAGATAGATAGATAGATAGATAGATAGATAGATAGATAGATAGATAGATAGATAGATAGATAGAT
>JAHTLZ010000280.1:1140248-1152582 GCA_023846285.1 Phrynocephalus versicolor | reverse complement strand
CACAAAACCACAAAACCACAAGTAAACTTCTGTATCAATTGTTTAATAATAATAATAATAATAATAATAATAATAATAATAATAATAATAATAATAATAATAATAATAATAATACAGTGGTACCTTGTATGAAGGAATTAATTTGTTCCAAATGAAATTATGTTAAGCAAATTTTCCTTTATATAAATTTCCAATAGGTTAGGATAGTTGAAACATTGAAACACAAAGCAATTGTCAGGGCTGTTTTTCAAGGACTTGCCCAGGTATGAACATGCCTAGAATGAATGGTACTGAGCACAAGAGAGTATCCTGTAAACAGCCTTGACTGTTGACATGGGTGTCATCAACATTCAGTTTACTTTTCCTATGTAAACCTTGGCATCCCTTTTCCTGTTGGCAATGCAGGCGCAATATTTTGCAGCAATATTAGGCCATTTCCTGGCATTTGGAATCATGGATGCAGAAGCACACTATTCCACATTCATAAACCTAGCTGTGGTGTGTGGAAGGGGCTCAAAACATCTGGTGGACCTAAGAAGAGGAATCAGTACAGAAGATAAAGCTGGGATGGCTGGAAAACGTGTAGTTTGGTGCTATGACTCCCATGGTCCCAAGACAGTGTGCCTAATAGCAATGCTGGTTGCAGGATCCTGGGAATTGTGGTCCAAAAAGTGATACCTACCCCCGACAAGCTTTCTAAGTGACCAGTGGACTCACTCAATAGAGGCTTGTTTATTACATGCCCTCCACTGACATTGGTTGGACCAATTTTATAATATTTTAGGGACTTTGTGGCAGCTTTTTTTAACTGCACAAGGGATACCAGTTCTTTCGTTCTCCATATAAAATAACGTCTGCCGTCTTTATTCCAGTGTAAGCCGATGACTGACTTCCCCCGACTTCATGTCTAATTTATTTTTTTTCACTCACCGCTGTGTAAACATCAGTAAAACAAGAAAATAAATCTTCTTATGTAATGCATAGCACATGATTTAATCCACGGTTTAGTAATGTAAATGTTAAGATAAGGCTGATGTTAAACACAAGCCGACTCCATACTCCACACTAAGAAAGAGCACAGTGTTTGAGCCAATGTAAAATTAAACTGTGGTTTAGGAAAGAACAGCACACAAGCGGGCCATTGATACCACAAAGGTGGCATCATGTCAGGTCTCCGTGGGTGGGAGTCCCACTTGGAAACCAACTGGCATTTCAGATCGCAGAGGGTATATTTAAGGCAGGCCCGTGTGCGTATATATACACACACTCAGGCACCACCTTGCTGCCATTTTATCTGCCTCTGTGCAGCTTGCCAAGTCTTGCCATTTCCTCTAACAACACCTTCTATTTCCTCACAAAGTGGCCCCTCTAAGCAGTACAGTTTCATACTCCTGGGTTCTTCTTGCCACCTTCTCTGTGTGTTACTGGAAACACAGAGAGAGAGATTTCTCTGGAGGAAAAAACAATGCTTCAATTATGGCACTATCATCATTCTATATCCACCTTGCTCCTGCAAAGCAAGCCTGCCCAGAACAGACATTAAAAAACAAAATATTGCCCACTGCCACAGGATGCAATTATTACTATTGTCATTGTTATTGTTATTAGGTAAGTAGAGAATTTAACACCTACTTTGAATGCCCCCAGGTTCGCAGAGCAGTTATGCTTGCTAGATTCAGTGGTCTACCCTCCGTGTTGCTCCCAGGTAGATTTCTGGGGGTTCCTCATCAGGAGAGATATTGTCTACACATGACTGAAGCACCTGTAATTTTGTCTCATCAACTTCTGTGCTATTAGCTCTGTGGACAAAAAAGGAAGGACTTAATTTTCCCCTCTTGTGAAGATTTCAAAGTCATCCTCGTAAGTGGTTGCTTATGTATTGTGTGTCAGACAGGAACCGTTACATTACAACTCAAGTTGCAAAACTTGCTATTTCCCACAAAGGCAGTATTTAATACAACAGGGATGTTCAGATTGCCAGAAGCAATTAATAACAAATTGATATAAGAACTGATGAATTTTAAAAAGCCCTTGCCAGCCAGTTTAAAAAAACCTCATCCTGAAGCCCCAGAAAATCAGTTGCATCTGTGTGCCGTGCAGCTAACAATACATGAATCGATTTAAATGCTGCCCAAACTGATCCAACTATGGTTCTTATTGCCAGTGTAACTGAGCCCTAAGCAGCATTCTGGAAGGCTCAGTGGTTTAATCATTTCCTAATATGTCATCAGAGCCCGAAAACATTACGGAAACTGATGAGAACCAGCTAATTCTGTTGCACCTAGGTACCATTAAGACTCCCAGACTGAAAGTGGCACCATAGCTCCCATATTAGCAATTGACTGGAGAATTTAGGATACAGACTCCAACTCACTGGTAGGCAGTTTCCACTGGATACAAAGGATCCCTGGTTCATTCCTTATGCAGTTCTACCTGAAGCCCTAGTCAGGTGCTGTCTTTTGATGTAGATGATGATGGGCAAGGTAGACCAATGGTCTAACTGATTATAAAGGAGTTGCACTTTCTAGTATTAGAGGTGCTTGTACCTCCAGGTGGATATGAACCCAACCAAAGAAAAAGGCTGTGACACCATCAGAAGACATACTAGGACAAAATCAGTTGTGATGAATTCCTTCTGGCACAACCTAAGTCTGAGGAGAGATGGCCTCTGAGACAGCGAAATTTAATGGCATCCATATCAGAGATGCTGTGAATCCGCTCTGGGTTTCAATCCAACCTTTCAGTCTTTCAGGGGTATTTTTAGTCAGCACCTCTAAAATCGGAGTCTTTACTGTTATAATAAGCCTTTAAAACCCTAGCTGGGGAAAACACACAGACAGACAGGCAGGCAGGCAGGCAGGCAGACAGACACACACACACACCTTTCTAGTGATTCCTTCTCTTTAAAGAGATGGCTTTTTCCACATATTTTATTTCACAGAAGTGGGATCCTGAAAAAAGTATATATAAATATAGCTAGAATGAGTATTATCCATCCTCCTTCCTGGCAACTGGTTTCAGTGACCCCTGTTTTGCTTTTCTGGGATGTCTGCCAGAGACCTTTGAAAGAACAGAGACTGCTGATGGCCTTGTCTCGAGAAATTGTTGCACACATTAAGCAGAGGCCTGGTAAACAAATCAAGCGAAGGGAGTTCGCGAGGGACTTCCCTCTCTGGCCTTAAACAGGTTAGGGAGAGAGGAGCCAGAGAGGCCAAGAATCTGGGGCGGCAGTGGCAGAATTCTTGAATGCAAGAATACAAGAAAGCTTAAAATGCTCCTTCTCCCTCCAGATTTGCTGTGAGAAAAGAAGTTGGCCACACAGTTTGTGAGTGTGGCGCTCAAGTCTAAAACCAACAAGGGGAAGTTGGAGGGGCCTTATCCATGTTGAGATTATGCTGGCTTCAGAATGGAGAAGAACCGGGAGGATGTTTGCCAAAATCAACCTGAATTCCCTTCCCCCCCCCCACATGTCCCATAATCCACCAGGCAGCATGGCCACTTGGTTGTGGAGATGGCTAAAAAACCAAAAACAAATATTTTGTTTCTGAGCACTGAAGTTGATCCTGATGCATTCAATACATAAACTATTTGATCAAGCTATATGTAACAGTGACCGTGTCATTAGGATATTAGGCATGGAACTGCCTTAAGAGGTTAAAGAGGTTTGTTTATCCAGTGTTAACTTTGTTGAACTCCTGAAAGTCTGGTTACTGTTTCCCTTGGGTCTAGGGCCCTTCCATCAAGCATTCCCAGACCGGTGGGCTGCAAATTCGCTTGTGTTTGCCATTTTTTGTGTTTGCCTTTGAGAGGTAAACAAGGGCTTTTGTTGCAAAGCTGATTGCTTCAGATTTTGTGCTTTGGAGGAATTACCTCCCTGGAGAGACAATGCCTCATCGTCATGTAATGATGTACTAGTTGTATTGAAGAGCTGCCTAGATGCCCTAAGCACATCCGATCTCGCCTGATTTCGGAAGCTAAGCAGGGTTGGCCCTGGGCTAGTACATGGATGGGCGACCACCAAGAAATACCAGGCACTGTAGGTGCCTGGAGTAGGAACTGCGAAGCCACTCCAGTATTCCTGCTAAGAAAATGCAAAGTGACACAACAACAACAACAACAACAACAACAACAACAACAACAACAAAAAGATTTATTGAGCAGTTTGACTCCATGTTATGAATAAACATGTTATGTCTCCTCTACGACTACTATTTATTTATTTATCTATTTATTTTTGTTTGTTTGTTTGTTTGTTTGTTTGTTTGTTTGTTTGTTTGTTTGTTTGTTTTTGAGTATTTTCACCCTGCCTTTCTCATTGGAAAAAGACCCACGGTGGCTTATAGTAAGGAGAGTTCTTCTTCTTCTTCTTCTTCTTCTTCTTCTTCTTCTTCTTCTTCTTCTTCTTCTTCTTCTTCGAAAGCAGCAAATGTTCTGTTTTTTTTCACTGTGTTTTTAAATCTCCTCTTGGCCCTGCCGACAGCACACCTTTTGTCTTTATCTTTATGTTGGGGTTGGAGGTATCAGATGAGTATATTTTGATCCTGCTGTAGCAACAGCTGTCATTCTAATCCATTTCTGTACTCAGTTCAAACTTTTGGTCTTTTTCTTTAAAGCCTTCCATGACTTACCGTGATCTGGTAAAGAATATGCACACACCCTTGATTAGAGAGTCACATCCCTCTCTGCCCCCCACCCACCCCACCTCGAATACAGAATGTGGAGGTCAGTGCTTAAATCAAAGGCTTTCTCGCCAGATTAACTCTTGATTGGAGATAAATTGAAATATGAATTGCAGAATTTGTCAAAATTCACTAATTTGTCAATTCGGATTCATCTGAATCAATGCCCCTGATGATGATGAATCAATGAATTTTAGTGATTTTTAATCCATTGATTCTTCAGGCTATAAAGTGCTCCTCAGGCACCCAGAGACACCAAAATTGCAGAGACACTTCCCCTGACTCTCACCTCCAAACCCTCTAAGTTCGGTGAAGTTTGCTCTTTTCCCAATTTGTGCTTATCTTTACTCTTGATGGTTTGGGGTTAATATATGAATACCTTCCTGCCCTTTCAGAGTCTGTTTCCTCATCCTCCATGAGTTCCTCTCATGCTGCTTTTTCCATTTTCCTTTTCTTAGCTTGTTTTATTGTGTGGGACTTTTTCGGGTGGTTTGGTTGATTTGAGAATATTGCCCCTAGCCCTCATGATTATGTATTGAACATATTAAAAATGAATTATCTTCAACTTCCTGTCTCCTCACAAACCTACATACGTGCACAAAGAAACATGATATTTATTTATTTATTTATTTAAAATATTTGAACTCCCTGTTTCACCTTATGAAGGGAACAAGGATGCTTACATCATTAAAAGAGAATATTTAACACTCAAGCAGGAAATATACAAATACTAAAAAGGATTAAACAACTACCACACTAAAAGACAGCAGACAAGGTAATGGTAAAGATTCCCCCTGTACATGTGTGCTAGTTGTGTCCAACTCTAGGGGTCGTGCTCATCTCCGTATTCAAGTTTAAGAGCCAGTGTTGTACGAGTCCATGGCCACGTGGCTGGCATGGCTGCAAGGAAGCACTGTTTTACCTTCCTGCTTTTTATGGTGGTACCAATTTATCTACTTGCATTTACATGCTTTCAAACTGCCAGGTTGGCAGGAGCTGGGGTTATCAGCGGGAGCTCACTCCACTGCATTGAACCCAGGATTCGAACTGCCGAGCTGCCAACTTTGCAGCCGACAGTTTTTGGAGCCTTAGTCTGCTGAGCCACCATACCACAAAGCCACAAGGCACAACACTTCATTAGGAAACCCCACTCAGGCAGGCAGCCATGATGGGAAAGCTTTCCTGAGAAGAAAAGATTTTGCCTGCTTGCAGAAGGGCAGAAAATATGGGGCCAGCCTGGTCTCCTGTGGGAGGGAGTTCCAAAGTCTGGGATCAACAACAGATCTCCCATGTTGTCACCAAGTGTACCTGCGAGGGTGGTGGGACTGAGGGAAAAGCTTCTACTGATAATGCTGCTAGACCGAGAGATGGTCCTTCAGATGCAAGCCATGGAGGACTTTACAGGTTAAAAACAACACAGTGAATTGTGCCTGGAAATTGTGAATTGTTCCTTGGCAGCCAGTGGAGCTGCTGGAACAGAGAAGCTATGCAATCCCCATGGTGCCAAATGTTTCAGCTACATCTTGGATGGCAAGGCAGAAGAAAGGATGCTGTAGGATTGTCAATGAATCTTGGCAGCAGTCCTTTTGCCACATTCCGGGCATGATTTGTACATGATTGTTCATTGCTCCACCACATTACCGATGAACACAACATCTTGCTAAAAATATTGAGTAGAGCCGTATCATTAATCAGGGAAAGATTTAGCATCCTCAGAATGATGAATACTTAGATCATTCATCCAGTTATTTATATACGACTCTGCCATAATGCTTCCAAATACTGCTGAGCAAGTCTCTCCTGGAAGATGTTGGTGCAGGTGTCATACGATGCAGAATAGAGTGACACAACGATGAAATGCTTCTTGACTCATTGATGAGGAAAGAGGAAATGCACCACCGGGAAGAAACCACAGATTTTTAATAAGATGTTGACATATACAATTATAGATAAACACACACAGTTGGGGATACCCACTGTCAGAGAGGGGCATGACCCTGGAAAATGGTGGTCCGTGATGGTCCGTGGTTGGCCACGAACCACGAACCACCCAAAAAACAGAAAGCAAAGCAAAAAGCAAAGTGTTCTGCTTCTATACTGTCCCAAACCACTTCAAGTAGTCTCTGGGCGGTTTACAGTTTAATTATAGTATGCTGGCTACACTCCCCCCCCCCCCAGCAAGCTCGGTACTCATTTCACTGACCTCGGAAGGATGGAAGGCTGAGTCAGCCATAAGCCAGCTACCTGGGATTGAACCCCAGGTCGTGAACACAGTTTTACCTGCAGGACAGGCATTTAACCACTGTGCCATGGTACTCAGTTTTCAGTTTGTGCCTGGCAGAAGTGCCTCACCTCCTCTGGCTGTGCCACCAAGCCACAACACTGCCACCACTGGGCTCTTAGGTGTGTGCATGTGCAAAAACAGCAGGCTTGGGTACTGGAAGGGAAACCAGGCCACTGTATCTAAAGATGGTGGCAGTGGAGAAGGAAGAGGAGGGCCAAGTAGGGAGGCAGTGAGGGTAGAGGAAAGCGATGGGGCCACCGTTTTGCCAAAATGAAGGACTGGACAGAAAAACATTAAGCACATTGTTTCATTTCAGCCGAATGAAATACACTAACCGAATCATGAATCAATCCACAAATCAGACTTCTTCCTGGTTTGTTTTTTCCAGTTTGTACTTCATCATATCTCCTACAGCTGCAACACAGAAAAGCACCATCTTCTCATGGTGTTTCATGGGTGTTATATCGTGATACGTTGCATTTCCTTCGGAAGATAAAACTTCTAGCCTCTAATTATATCATCTAGGACAGTGGTGGCAAACCTTCAGCACTCCAGATGTTTTGGACCACAACTCTCACAGTCATTTGTTATTGGCAATACAGGCTTGGAATTCTGTGAGTTGTAGTCCAAAACATCAGGAGTGCCAAAGATTCGACACCACTAAGCTAGGAGCACCCCCTGCCACCCATTTTCCTATTTTTAATTTTTGTAATTTTATTTTGAGTTCTTAAGGATTATTGAGTACAGATGTGCACAAACCACTAGTTCTGCAGTTTGTGCTGGTTTGTTTATTGGTTGAACAGATGTTTGGCACTTTGCTGCCCTACATCCTCCATCAGATTGATTGATTGATTGATTGATTTTTATATTTATATACCAAAGAAATTTCCCAAAAGAACTCAGAGCAGTGAACAATGTTAAATATGCCCACTTAGAGGACAATGCCTCTAAGTGGTTGCCTGCTAGATGCTGTAAAGCAGCAAGCACCTGTTAAGCTGGTAAACGAACCAGCACGAATCATCAATCCAGTGCTATGTGCCCATCTCTAGCGACAAGGAGCAAAATTGGGTGGGAGGATAGATAGAACGGTTGAGTTTATTTGGGGGGAAATGGCATAGCACTGGAAAAAGTAGAATACTGAGGTTGATTATTTTCATTTATGGCCCTCCTTGAAGTCAGAAACAACCCAATCGAAAGGATTCTGGTGGACCAAAACTAGAATGTTCTTCCACCTCATCACAAATGCAGCCTACTTTCTAAATTTATTTGCATTTAATAGAATGGTTATGTTCTCATTCCGCATTTTTACAGTGGCATCAAAATATTATACCGAAGGAACTGCAATTAAACTCACCCACTTTTCTTAGCATAATTTTCCTTTGCATTAATTCTTAGCAAACCAAGTTATGGCTGTAATATTCTTTTTGGTACTGGTTTTCATAAAGTGAACAATGACTCAGAATAGTAATAAAGAATATGATTTTTTTTAAAAAAAACTCTGAGAGTATAGGCCTTTTTAAAAAAAAAACCCTACATTGCATTATTAGAGGTTCTAATTTCGGGGGAATAGGAAAAAGAGAAAATGGCATTTGTCCCTCTAAATTATAGTCTGCATGTTTCCATGCCCCTCCACTTAATCTCTCTAAACAGGTAATTTACTCGCTTTCGGAAAAGCACCCATGTGCAAGGAAATGTTACTGTACTCCAGGGATGAATTCAAGATTGATTGAAGTTGAACTCTGTGTGCTGTACTAGGCTCTGTTTTACGTGCCTCTAAATCTGCAATGACTGTCAGACAAATGGAAGGGGGACTCTCATTCTGCATAATTTTAGGACTCCCCTCTTCTTCCAGAGCAGCGGTCCTCAAACTATGGTCTGCGGGCTGGATACGGGCTCCCAGGGTCCTGGATCTGGCCCCTGGGAGCAACTGCAGATCCCCTCCCTCCATTTTGAAAACGAGCAAGCTATGCAGCCTCCCCTGCCATTTTAACCTCTGTGGTGGGCTGTGTCAATTCCCCCGCTTCCCCCCTGATGGGGTGGAGAAAAATGGAGGAGGAGGAGGTGGCTGGCCAGGCAAGGCAGTGCACATGCACACACTTGTATGGACTGTTTTCTCCACCTCCGCCCACTTCGGATGCTCTCCTGGTTCAGTTCCTCCCTCCCTCCCTCTTTCTTTCTCAAGCGGGCATTTGCGTGGCTCCCCTCTGCTGGCGGAGGCCCAGGCACTTCATGGCTGGCCATGGGGGACCATGACTGATATGGGGAGGAGCAGCACAATGAGCTCGAGGCCCTCAAGTCAATTTACTCAGACTTAAAGGTACCAGGCAGCCAGGGAGCACTGTGTGGAGAGGCTGGGCTGGGCTGAGAGGGTCCAGCGTGGTCCCTGCTCCTCCCTCACCACCCAGGTGACCAGCGCATCACTGCATTGAGCTGGCTCGATAGTGCTGTGAAGAGCAGGACAGTTGAAAATGGGAGGGCTGTGATGTGGTTCCCCCACTCCCCCGAGCAATGGGGGAGCCAGGCAATGGAGCAGCTTCATGCCATCTCTCCATCACCCCCTGCCTGCTCACTGCTTCTATCTAAGGCCACCACCGCCACCAGCTTAGAGAGTGGTGAAGAAGAGGACGAAGCCTTTCCCGCTGCCATCCATGGCTCCGAGGCTCTGCCCCTGCTCCTCCTCTGCCCTGCCCACCTGCCTTCCTTGTGTAGCCACCACCACCGTGGGGCGGAAGGAATTATGAGGAAGGAAGGGGGCAGGAGGAGGCAGCACCAGCCAGCCAGCCAAGTGGGAGCAGCAGCAGCAGCAGTGGACGACCTGACGGACAGCAGGCAACTGAGAGAAAACAGAGTGACCAACGACTCAGCCCCCTCTGAGCTGCCGCCTTGCTCCATAGAGGGAGGGGGGGAGGGGATGAGGGAGCCCAACCATGGCCAGAGGCAGAGGCTGCTACTGTCACCACCGGATTAGAGACTGGCAAGGAGGAGGAGGAGGAGATGGTGGTGGTGGCAGAGATAGAAGAGAAGGGAATGGAGGTCCAATGGTGGCCCATGCTTGGTTGCTGAGAGGCAGACAAAACTCTCATGGTTGGCCAACAGGGATGTTTCCAGTGGGCTTCGTCCCTTTGCAGGGTTCGTGTGGCTGCACTGGGGTTCTGACTCCTCCTCCTCTTCTCCCCATTATCTCATCCCCATCATCATTTTAAAAGAGTCACCCTTGTATAGAGGGGGTGGTGTCTCCTACTCTGAGGAAGGTTAAAAGTGGGGGAGGGGAGGGGGAGCAAGCTAGGGGTGGGGAGCATGGTGGGAGAGAGTAGGGGGGAGGATATGACACCATATCCAGCGAAAGAATGGCATCTTTCCTTTTTCCAGACTCTAGTCCAGCCCACAACAGTGTCTGAGGGACAGTTACTGGCGCCCTGGTTAAAAACGTTGAGGACCCCTGCTCCAGAGGAATACCATGGTGGAATTTTACCAGGATACATCAGAGGGCCTTGAGGAGGTGTGAAAGTTTGAACTTTTCTAAAATGAAACATTCCTTGCACTGGTTACCAGTCTGTTTCTATATCAGCTTCCAAGTGCTTTTTTTAACATAGAAAGACTTCAACGGTTCTGGATCTCAGTACATAGCAGAATGCCTACTTCCAACAGAAACTGCCCATTTTATCCATACATCCAGGGCTGGATGTCTGAGGGTTTTAAGTCCAAGGGAAACCCAAAAGGAGAAAACAAGGAACCCGGCCTTCTTGATAGGCACTCCATGAACATAAGAACATAAGAACATAAGAAGAGCCATGCTGGATCAGGCCAAAGGCCCATCTAGTCCAGCTTCCTGTATCATGGCTATGAAATGAGTTGTCGCCTGAAATCCATCTGCCCCTCTTCTCTGGGGACCTTCAAGAAAACCCTCAATTTTTTTTTTATTTCACCAGGATTTTCAAATCATGCCATCTAAATATCTGTAGAGAGTATCAGTCCACCTCTTCTAATTACCTGCTGTTCTTAAATGTCATATTAACTTAATTTTCACTTTTTGTTTGTGTTATGTTATTGGCACTGTTGTAAACCACTCGAAATGACCATCGGACAGAGGTATATCATCGTTGTCATCGTTATTGTCAATGTCGTCATCGTCGTCATCATCATCACCGTCATCATAATTTCAGAAACAACACCATCACAGTTACAAAAACTGGCAACATTAGGAGCTGCGTTTAGTGGGGACATGGGAGAAGGCCTTCTCTTCTGCTGCTCCCTAACTCTAGAATTCCCTCCCATTGGAAGCTAGGCTGGTCCCATCTATGCTGTCTTTCCACAGGCAGGCAAAAGCCTTTCTCTTCAGGCAAGCGTTTCCTTGATGACTGGTGGTCTGAGAGGGTTTTTAAATGGATTGTTGGTCTTAATATTGATCTCAGTTACCGTTTTAATAAAATACTTGCTTAAAACTTTTCTAATATTTGTATACTTACTGTTTTAAGCTTTTAAAGACTGTTTGATATTATGTAAGCTGCCTTGGGTCCTTCTGGGGAGAAAGATAGGACAGAAATATTTTCAACCACCAACCAACCAACTAACTAACCACCCCACCCATCACCACCACCACCAGACCCACCCACCCACTCATCCATCCACGAAACCATGTTGTCAAAAAGACCACAAGAAAACATTTTTCCTCCAGGGACTGATTCTTTCAATGTTCCCATGCCTTAGCAAAGAATGTACAAGTATCCTGATGTGTGTGTGTGTGTGTGTGTGTGTTGTGTCGTTACAGTCGTGACCAACTCTACGTGACTCCATGTCCATGGAGTTTTCTTGGCAGGAGTACTGGAGTGGCTTGCCAGTTCCTACTCCAGGCGCCTACAGCACCTGGTATTCCCTGGTGGTCGCCCATCCAAGTACTAACCAGGGCCGACCCTGCTTAGCTTCCGAAATCAAGCGAGATCAGATGTGCTTAGGGCCTCTAGGCAGCAATAAGTATCCTGATGGCCACATACAAAGCAAAATTGAGTGGATTCCACTGTTGATCCCCAGACATGAGGGATGCAAATCAATGCCATCACCCTCTCTGTTTTATGGATGTCCAGCTCAGAAAAGGCGGTTCAGGAAATGAAGGTGGAAGAGAGCCATGCCAATCTGCAAACATGTGGAATCCCAGGAGAAGATCAGGAGTGGAGTGAGCCCATAAAGAACAAGCAAAACGACATCTGAGAAATTACAATGAGCTTACTGAACAAGAAGGACTTCCTCATGATTACACAGTAAAAGGCAGAGCAAACCAATTTCTCCCATGTCCTGGAGGAATGGCAGATTAGAAAGGAGGAAAATCGGTGTGTGTGTGTGTGTGTGTGTGTGTGTGTGTGTGTGTGTGTGTGTG
>JAHTLZ010000280.1:1121311-1140238 GCA_023846285.1 Phrynocephalus versicolor | reverse complement strand
GTGTGTGTGTGTGTGTGTGTGTGTGTGTGTGTGTGTGTGTGTGTGTGAGAGAGAGAGAGAGAGAGAGAGAGAGAGAGAGAGGCTCTGTTGATGGATTAGGTGCCTTTTAGTAACAACCTGAACAGATGTGAGTTCCATTCACACTGAAAGAAGTTGGAATTCCATCCCTAGCGAAGTGCGCTCTGCAGAGTCCCTGCTGACCTTTCGAAAAGCTGTAAAAACTTATTTATTTCGAGAGGCCTTTGGCGAGCCCTGAAATTCTTTTTTTTTTTTTCCTTCTGTTAGGTCCCGCCATCTCTAATGCCCAAGCAACCATGTTAAGTGTTTTATGTTTATGTGTGTGCTTGGTTGATAGCTATTACGCTGCCGGGTTTTTTGGATGCACCGGGTTTTTAATTGTTTAGTTATTTTGTTGTATATTTCATAATTATTGTTTGTGTTTATTGGCGCTTGCTCGCCCATGTAAGCCGCTTAGAGTTTCGTACGAAAGATAAGCAGGGTATAAATACAATAATAAATAAATAAATAAATAAAAATTCAGATTTGATGTGATTCCAGTGTGCTTAAGTACTTCAGGGTCACATCCAAATCCAGCATGTTCTAATGCTCTCTCTTCGATACCAGTTTTAACATTGTTTTCTTCCTGAAAGGTACCATTGTGTGCTGTTACAGTCGTGACCGACTTTTCGTGACCCCATGTCCATGGAGTTTTCCTTTAATTTAATATTGCCAGCAGTTTTCTTGTTTCTGTTTTTCCCCCCGAATAGTAAGTATAAGTGTAGCTCTAATGAAACCAGTGTTGTAAATCGCAAAACCCAACACGTTGTTGTTATAAGGAGTGCACTATGTGAAACATCCAAAGTTCAGCACCTCAGGGAGTTAATTAAGACTTAAGTTAATTGGCAATGATCTTATCAGTGGATGCGAAACCACAACTGATAATCTTGTTTGTGCTTAAACTGAATAACTGAGGTCATTACAAGCCCTCTTAGTATGTTATTGACTGATTTATAATTTCTTAATTTATTTTGATTGACTTTCAAAGTATCTTGCTGCGTGGCTTTAAATTCACTGACTTTTTATCCCACAGGAAGTCAAGGGGAATATCAGTAAGCAAAGAAGAAGAAATCCAGTGTATGCATTCTCATTAGAGAAAAATTCTGTGCTTCGTACCACTTCCAGTACTTCAAACATTAGAAGGCTATAAGGTAGAGTTTTTAAAAATGACTTGACAGTTAGTTCACCCATGGGCCATTTAGGTATGTAAAGGTCTAAACTTGTCCTTTGAAATGGACCTGGAAACGAACTGAAGGAGTGCGCAAATTACACACGCATATCCTTTTATGAGCATTTTTCTGGCGCCCAAACTGGCCCTATCTTATTATATTCTTTTGCTCCTGGTTTTGAGTGTTTGAAATAAAATTCAAATGAGATTGAGCACTTGTAATTAGATTTTAATTCATGCTATTGTGAAGTATATTTTTATCGCTATTTAGTTTTACATTTGCAACATCATAAGCTGTCTGTAGCACCAAAGGAAGAGGGGGTGGGGAACACTAATTCGTGTTTATAGAGTGGAAATTAGGATAATGAGTTTTGAGTCCAAAAATAAAAGCTGATTCCCACATTTATCTGTAAAGTTGCCATAGGAAGGGAGGTAGCAGTTTTCCTGGTGGGTGTTGGATACACTGCAATCAAAAGGCTAGGATAGAATTTTCCAGAAGGCAACAGTTTGATCACTCAGGTACAATGTTGGCAGTGACTCAAGTCAAGATATTTTGCTATCTGAGGAGTTTGCTGCCCTTCCCACTCCATGGGTAACAGCCAATCTGATTGGCAGTTTGGTTTTAGGGCCAAATTATACTTTAAGGAATTTGCACATTTCCTATCCTTGTAATTGTCGTTTTCTAGATCTGCAGATCCCGTGAGGTTCTCTGCATGACTAATCAGACTTGCAAATAACGTCTTATCTCCTGTGACCTATCCCAAAACAAAAGCAACCTAATTTTACAGCAAGCGAGTCGGAGAAAGTGTATGTTGGGATAAATACTGTAGCGTAGATGCTTTAAGCAAGCTTGGCCTGGGCATTTTGATGCTGAATCATACCCTTTGGCTCAGGGTTTCTCGCCACAACTGGCTCAGCTCTCTGAAGTTTCAGGGAGGTTGCCAACCCCACCTGCAAATGGGATAGGAGATATAGTCCTTATGGTGCCTGCACATATAATCCTGTGAAGGTCTTGTGGGGGAGGGGGGAATCTCACTAGCAGATCAAATGAGAGCATAAGACAGAGGCATCTTTATGGTTGCTCCTAGGATGTGAGTGACACTAAACAGTTTCCCTTCCACCCGTCCTTCCATCAGCAGGCAAATACTTTTTTTTTATTTAGGGCACTTTTACATGACCCCTAAAATCCGAGGCAAAGGGCTCCCAGATGTGGAGCTTAAAATTGTTTTCCCACCAGCTCCGGGCGATAAAAAAAATTAAGTATGACCACACCCACCTAAGCGCATCCCAGCGCATTTTCCAAGTACCTGGTCTCCGAAGGTGAAAAATTTCTGATGCGGATTGCAAGGCAATGAGTGTCGGGCTCTCCTGCCTTCTGTTTTGTTGTTTTTTTCCCCCCCACCACCCCTTTAAGAGACTGGAATACTTCCTGGGGGAGCTCTGACGGCAGAGCGGAGGTGAGCCTGCATTCTTTTCTCTCCTTTTTTCTCCCTCCCCTCACACAGACAGGAGCAAGGGAGTGCGGAGGGGTGGGAACACAGGAAGGGGAGCAAACCCCCAAGATCTCTGGTTCGAATTTAAGTTGCCAGCGGATCTTAGGGGTCATGTAAAAGTGCCCTCAGAGAAGCCATTATCATAAATAGATGTGGAAAGCACTTTTAACAGTAGATAATGTTTCCGTTGCTGTTATCTTCAAATTTTAAACTGGCAGAAATCAGAAATTATGCTTTTCAATCAGGATAATCGAGACATGGAGGAGATCTCCAATTACGGATTGAAAGTTTGTAAATGTATAAAATACCTAGGGATACTTTTAGATAAAGACATCAGCAAAACGAAAGAACGAAACTACACAAAAATAAAGGAAGAGATTAGAAATAAATTACTCCAAACTAAACTTATCATGGTTTGGTAGAATAGCAATGGTAAAAATGAAAATACTTCCTAAAATTAATTTTCTTTTTAGAATGTTACCTATTCAATACACAGAAGTTGAAATCAAAGTCTATCAAGATCTTATAAATAGATTCTGCAATGGTGGAAAAAAATCAAAAATAAATAAAAGCTTATGGTATAGATCTCAAAAAGAGGGAGGTATAGGCATACCTAATCTTAGAATTTACTATACAGCTAATCAGCTCAGTTCTCTGGGGGAAATACTATTTAAACCTCAAAAACTAATATGGTGGGAACTTGAATCAGAGGAGCTAAGTGAAGACATAAATAATTACGTGTTTACCCTCCCCCTAAAAAGGAAAAGTTACCCAATTAAAAACCCGCTTCTGAGTTCCCTATTACTCACTTGGAAAAAGTATGGAAGGAAATTGATACAGGAAGGTTCCCCGCTTGGTGTGGTGATCGATCAGACAAATTTCCCCACGAACATGAAGAAATTGGGAGATCTATTTAAATTAAGGAAAGTGTCAAGATTAAAAGACTGGATTAAAAAGATGACAACAAAACAAGAAATTAAACGCATTCTGCAAACTCACGAATTGTCCTGGTTAAATTACACCCAGTTAGAAAGCTGGACGAAAGAATGGACTAGGAGAAATATACAACTCAGAGGATATACAAAATTCGAGCAATTTTTGACATATGAATCAGAGAAAGGAAATACAGGAAAAGGAGCAGTTGGCAAAATATATAAAATAATTCAAGATTCACTCGAGAATAGGGAACAGGACACAATAAGAGAGCTATGGAAGAGAAAGAAATAAACAATGATGAATGGAAAACAATTTGGAATTTGAGGATCTTACGGTCATTATCAGTCAGAATAAAAGAAAACTACTTCAAACTAGTTTTAAGATGGTATATGACTCCAGTCAGAGTGAATAGAATGAATCCAAAATATTCCAAGCTTTGCTGGAAATGTGAAAAAAAGATAGGTAGTTATTTTCGTCTGTGGTGGGAATGTGAAATAGTTCAAAAATTTTGGCAAGAGATTTTTGAGGTGATAAGAGAAATATTACAAACTGATATTAAATGTGTACCTGAAATTGCATTGTTATCATTACCATCTATCAATGAATATGATGTGAAAACTAAAGAATTAATAGCAAACCTTATGACAGCAGCAAGACTGATTATTGCCAGAAACTGGAAACTGAAATCAGACCTTAAAATTGCTGACTGGTATAAGGAAGTGTGGGATATAGCACTAAATGATAAATTGTCTTGTAATATAAAAGTTTTGCGAGGAGAAATGAAAAAAGATATCTTCTATGACGTTTGGGGAAAATTTATAGACCATGTACTATTAAAAGGGAAAGGGATACAACCAACTTATAATCCAACACAGTTCTGGTGTAAAGGACCTTAAGAAGCCTATCGGAAAAAAAAAAAGAAGATGAAGAAGAAAGAGAAGATGCAAGAATACTGGACGGTTTCTTGGGGGTGGGGGGCACTTTGTACTGTTTATGATTGTCTATTACCTTTTTATATATATAATTGTTTATATATGGGGGGCGGCGGCAGGAAGGGAGCAAAAATGAACTTTGTCCCCAGGTGCTCCTAATCCTGGCTACGCCTCTGGCTGTCTTGCTTACAAAAGCTTGTTAACTAAACTGAAAGGCAAGAGAGAAATGACAAAAAATTTGGATGCTGGACACTGAACCAAAGAAGATTCTCTCCTCCTAAAGGACAAGCTGCAACATACAGTTTCACATACCCCTCTTCAGTTATATAGTACTGATGGGATGGCATTTATAATATCACTTTCTGGTTTGTGGGTGGGACTTAGCTGCGGTGGGGGGGGGTTGCTGGCATCTCCTCCACATGACTCATAATATTCTGGGTCAGGTGAGTGCCTCCCTATGCCTAATGACAGGAGAGGTCCTCTACAGAGCTTAAAGCAAAAACAATAGAGCTCTGGTATATTGTTTTTTATCCATGATGTGAAAATAAGGTGCAATAGTAGTCAGTAAAAAAACATTAAAAACATTAAAACTTATGTTGCAGTCACCTGCCTGCATCCATGTGAGAGGTGAGTTCCAGAAATGAAAATCAGGGTGCTAGATAAAAGATCACAAAATAAATAATGGCTTCAAAGAGACTCTGGCCAAATTCCCCACTCACCCAAGTTCATCTGTAAGGTTAGGGTGAGTTAGTGGGCTGCACCTCTGGGTGCCTCTGACCCACTAAGAAGGACAGTATACTGGCGTATGGGCTAGGATTAGGTTTAGGGTTAGGGTTAGGGCTAGGGTTAGTGGGCTTTTTATGCCCGACTGGCACATCCCAGAAGTCTCAGTCAAAACCTGGCCAAGTGGCCATGCGATTGGTGGAATGGCTCCAAAAATTTGCATGGTCCACTCCCATGGCCAGCCCATCATTGCACAGGTGTAAAAAAATAAAAATAAGAATAAAATAAAATAAAATCAATGGAGACGTTTTATTGCAAGAAAAACCCACTGCTGCTACTGTAAAAATTCAGGCAATTAAAATACCTAATTTTCACATGTTTCTGTGTGGTGCTTTGGTGGGTTTTTCGACCACGATTTCAAAAAAAATATTGTGGTCACCATTTTGGATCCCCCCCGCACCGCATGGCATGGCGAGACGATGAGGATGCCCCCCCACCAGAGCAGCCCAGGACAGGAGAGGGAAGAAGGCCGGGGACCCCCCCCCCCAGAAACCCCCCCCCGGGGGGGGGGCCCGCACGCAGGCAGGCATATTTTCGCCTGCTTTTTTGGCCGGGAATCGGGGTTTTTTTTAAAAAAAAAAAAACTTTTTTCTGTGCTGCTTGGCATCGCGCGATCGCTGCGATGCCATGAACGACAACGACAAATCAGACCCAATTTTTCTTTTATCGGTTCGAGTTCGAGTTCTGACGGCTTAATTGTTGTTACCGTTTCCGTTGCGTAACGGAAACGAGGAACGGAAATGGAAATGAGAATTTCGCCAAGTCGTGCCCATGTCTAATATGTAATATTACAACTAGGGTGGACAAGGGGAACCTGCAGACCGCATGTGAGTTTAGGGGTGGTTTTTTTTTTTTTTTTTTTTACACTATCTGAAAGCTCTTCCTCACAAAGTGCAGTAGTATCCAAGGGTATTCAAGGTAGTATTCATGGCTTCACTTATTTGCAGTTTCAAAGTACAGTGGCACCTTGTATAAAGGAATTAATTTGTTCCAAATGAAATTATGTTAAGCAAATTTTCCTTTATACAAATTTCCCATAGGAATGCATTGAAAATGGAGTAATCCCATTTTTATGTTGTACGGATTTGCCCCATAGGCAATTCTGTTAAGCAAATTTCCCCTATCTCTGGAATATTTTATGTTGTACACTGTATTAAAATATTTTTAACAACTAAAAATTAGCATTTTTAAAATGTAGTTTCCAGAACAGGCCCTTAGTGGATTCTGGTTGTGGTCTCTGTGATTTTTCCCCCCTGTATTTTTCTCTTTCTTTTATCATGCTATGTATAGCATGCACTACTATCCACATTTTTACAGCATCCACATTTTTACACATTTCTGCTATGCATTTCTGGTGGCACACAACCATGCTGTTCAAACCCAGGCGATTCAAGTAGTAAGAAAATGGAAGTACAATGTTTACCAGGTAACCTTATGAATGATCAAGAAAGACCTAGATGGGCAGGGTATGGGATGGGAGTCCTTTTTTTTTTTTTGGTACCAGTAGAGTTTTCCAACTGGGTGCTGTTATGTTGGATTTTATAGACAGGATTATTCCGACTCAGCAAAATTTTATGTTCCTTTGAAGAAAGGAATAGATATTTTATTCCTCCTTAATCGTGTAGCCAATACGCCTGAGCCTCGGTAGGTTACATTTGTTTTAAAATTAAAGGAGGAAATTAAATATACTAGTTATTCTGTCTATATTCAGGCCCTGGCTCTTCCTTTTAAAATGACCTCATTAATTTCCCGACACTGTTAAGAGGTGGTATTTTGAGAGGAGCCATAAATTTTTCCTTATTCACAACTGTCTAATTTTTATTTATATATATTGTTACCTTAAAATTATGTGCGAATGGAACCGTGCAATTACATCTGATTTAATGTCCTCAGATAATCCTGCATGATTATATGAAAGGTCTTGGTTTATCTTGAGAAGTGATATTTTGGATTTATTACAAAAGCGAGGTTGGGAGGAAAAGACCTTTAGGGAACCAATTAAATTTTCCCGGTCAGCGTCTGCACAGCCATTTATGCTGCTTTGAAACTTAGCATAGAAAATAAATCAATTTCTTACCTTAAAAGGAGAATCAAAATTTCCTCCGCTGACAGAATTAAAATTAAAGGGTACCATTGAAAAAGGGAGAGCACTCTAAATAAAAATTGATTGCTGAGGTCAATTTTTTAAAATATGCAGCTCTGGTGGGGGGGTTTTAATACTGTTGGTTGGGTTTGTATTGTATCAACACCATAATCTGATTGATCAGACAAATTTCCATCTTTTCTCTAATGAATCCTAACAAGCAGTGTTTCATTCCTTAGGCCCTGCCACCAAAAACACAAATTTTGCCTCATAAAGGATATTTTACACTTGTGTCAGCCTGTTTCTTCAGACAGACTCTTTCCTCCCTCCCCATAGAAATTAGTCTGCCTACTGGGTGTGTCTAATTTTAATCTCCTAGGATTTGTCCCTCCGCATGCTGGGATGCAGGAGGATTTTACATGTTATGCTGTCTTATTGTTTTATGTTGACTTTGCTTTATATTTGATGTATTCTATTGTTGTTGATTTGGCATTTATTGCTCTTGTTAGCCACTTAGAGTACTACATGTATTAGATAAGCGGGATATAAATACAAGAATAAATAAATAAATAAATAAATTCTGTGACCAGATTTGAACTGGCAATAGTTAACATTATTAAGAATATAAGAACATAAGAAGAGCCATGCTGGGTCAGGCCAAAGGCCATCTAGTCCAGCCTCCTGTATCTCACAGTGGCCCCACCAAATGTGTCTGGGAACGCACGAGACTAGATATCTGTCTCCTGATACCACTCCCCTGCATCTGGACCTTGAAGTAGCCTGGTTTTAAGACTGGAAATTACACATCTCCATCATGGTTTGTAACCTGTGATGTACTTTTCCTCCAGGAATCTGTCCAATCTCCTTTTGAAGGCATCCAGGCTAGATACCATCACCACATCTTGTGGCAGGGAGTTCCACAGACTAACAACATGCTGGGTAAACAAAAAAATATTTTCTTTTGTCTGTTCTCACTCTCCCAACCCACAGTTTGAGTGGATGTCCCCTAGTTTTGGTATTTTGTGAGAGGGAGAAGAGTGTCCCTCTATCCACTCTGTGAGTGGGTTTTGTGAGTGGGTGGGATGGTAGCCATCAACTGTCACCTACCTTGTTCACCCTAAAAGGGCTCAATTGATAGGCAGAACTCAGATCTGGGAGAGGAACAGTTTAAAATGAATGTCTTTCAGCTGCAAAACTAAAACAATTGATCAGGAGCTGATGAAGAAAAGGATGAGAGGCAGCCCCAGAGAGGCAGTGACACCGAGTGATGCTTAAGACCCAGCCTCCGTTTTAAGAGGGAATTTTTGCAGCCTTCATGGCTGTGTTTTTGTTCATGAGAAAGACTGGTTGTTATTTATTCATTAACTTAATTATTATGGCAAGATAGAACAAGGCATGTCAGAAGGTCTGCCCGTGCAGCTTCCAGTTTGGAAGTTGGCAGGTGAAGACATGCATGTAAGAAAATGTAAGAACAATGTCATTCCTGTTGTTTGTACACACAGGACTTTATAATGAATGATGGTCAGATGCTTATTAGGGAAATCCCATAGTCATTTTCCTGAGAGACATTCTCAAATAAAGGCAGCTCTGTTGGTCTGTATATCTGGAATAGTTGTCTTCATCTCCATTAGGAGAGACAAATGTAACTGTGATGGTTCATAGATGCCTGATCAGGGTGAAGCTTTCAAGGGCTGCATCCAATGTTGAAAACTTTCTTAAACTCCTAATAGTCTACTCTGTCAAGGCCAAAAGTATGGCACTCAAACAATCCCCTCAGAGCACAACAGAACTTTATATGTAACATCCCTTGAGGTTTGAGTCTGTGGTGGTCTGCTCTGTCACCGCTAACATTTATCTCTGAAAGGGTTAGATACTAGTGTGAACCAAATGATCATGCCAATCTTATCAAAGTTCACCTGGGCATCAAGGTCTCCATCATATACTTGCTCCTGGCTGGTTCGCCAAAGATCTCAAATGGCATTAATTGACTATTCATGGTCAAAGAAATGTTCTTGCCTGAGAGAGTCAGACATCCTGTGAATCTGCATGGGGTTGTGGGATGCTCGGCGTTAAAGCAAACAACCTTCTCCCTATAGACCAGGCATGTCCAAACTTTGGCCCTCCTGATGTTTTGGACCACAGCTCGCAGAATTCTAAGCTTAGATTGCCAATGACAAAGGACTGTGGCAGCTGTGGTCCAAAACAAGTTTGGACATGCCTGCTAAAGACCCCTTGTACAAGCGAGGAAGAATCAGAAAGGAAGAAGGATGGAAGGTCTACCAAGAAGATGTCCATTTAAGCAAGCTGATCCAGCCGAGCCCTGAATCGTTTCCGTGCAGTTTCAGATCAAGATCACAATGGGCGTTGTAGGGTTTATTTGAGCTTATAATTTTAGAGACAGATATAGATACAGGAAATGCAGTTCACAGCAAAGGCAGCATTGACACAACGTAGGTTCTTCCCAACTGCTTACTGAGCGCAGACTGGATGGCATATTATATCACATTATGTGCTGGGTTAGAGCAGATTACAGCTGAATAATATCCACACTTAAGCATTTCACAGCTGTTCCCTTGTCTTGGCAGGCTCTCTCGGCTGCCTTCCAACCTAGGTCAGCAAAAAAACAACAACCATGCTACTCCCCAAGCCTCACGGCATACCTTTTTTTATTTATTTAGATTTATTGCTATACTTAAGAAGCTCTTCTCTTCCCCACCTGCTTTGTTCTTGCTGTATCCTGCCCCACTCTGTTTTCCATATCTCACCCATCTGGCTTTCCTCCACAGGATCGATGGACATCCTCTGGTGTTATGGATCAAAGCTGAGCATCCTTCCGCTGGAATTTGTTGCAGAAACTAAGTTGCACTGGGGATCCTAACACTTCAGTTTGCTTCAGTGATGCTTGCTGGGCTTCGTGTACATATGCTACTATTTTTAGATAGATAAATCTTTATTGTCATTGTCCTGTGCAGAACAACGAGATTGAAAGAATCTACATCAGCTTTTAAAGGACTTAACAGTACAACCATACATAAATCTCTATCCCCCAACCCTCATACACATATTTAACCCACTAACACACTTTAAAACTCTAAAAATAACTCTAAAAACTCTAAAAACTCTAAAAACTAATTACAGAAGCTCCATCAGAAACTGCATTTCATTGCATTCAAAGCCAAAACCGCTCTTGAACAGAAACTATTCCTCAAGCGGCTAGTCCTGGTCTTAATGACCCTGTATCTCCTCCTAGAGGGCAGAAGCTAAAAGAGAGCATTTCCAGGGTGTGTGAGATCCTGCATAATCTCTACAGCTTTCTTATAACACCTGGAATCATAGATTTGGTATAAAGTAGGAAGAGTATACCCAGTCTTAACAACTGTAGAGTTGTAGAGTTGTAGAGTTACTGTAGAGTTAGTTCTTATTGTTTTGTTTTGAAGCCTTGCATGAAGCCTGTAGTTTGAATAACTGGAAGATATTTCCCTGCGCTGGAGTGATTGTCTGTCTATCCAGCACTAAACAATTGTTCCTTCCAGCCTCTATATTCAAAGAGAGCCCTGCCTGTCTGCTGAGTATTCTTTCCCTCTCTTTAGCTTGTTGTTTGTCATTGGCAATACAGGCTTGGAATTCTGGGAGTTGTGGTCCAAAACATCTGGAGTGCCGAAGGTTCACCACCACTGCGCTAGGGAGTCAACTCTTGGTGAGATGATCGGGAACAAAACCAGCTAATTAAACCTATCCCCAGAAATATCTGGTTTCTTCACCTTCCATTTGTTTCATCCAAAACATTGACCTGACATTGAGGCTCTCCGTTAAAGCATGTTATTAAGGCTAATGCTGAAAAGCGGCTGTGGATGCCCCTGGATGGATGTCTGCTTTGTCGTTTGATAGCAGTTGTGCCTTATTTAATTTTACTTAAACCCAATAATTAATTTTATCAATGGCCAATTTACTGCAAGCAAACCACGATTAACCAACATGCTAATTTGGACCTCCCTGTTAACCGCCAACGCATAGGAATGGCTTGCGGTCAGGTGCGTTGACCTCCGTCTAGCCCTTCTGCCTTGTGATAATTATGAAAATGATTAACTGATCTTATACATTGAATTCTAATGCCAAAAGACCCCTTCTACTGGCATCTGAATTCATTAGATTTCCCACTCAGATTGAATTTTACTCACGTAAGCTTGGGTTTTAATTCATTATGGTTTTAACAGAGCTGTTTGCATCAATTCATTGCTAAGTAGTACTCTCATTCATCAGTGACCTAATTAATTGCAATCTCTCAGTACATGCTGAATAACTAGGGTGATCATTGATTGTTCTTCTAAATGTGTTGATCCTATGTTACCTGCTGACAACAAAGGAATTTTCTCATAGGTTTTCTCCTGTATATACTTGAATGATGCCTTTCCTCCAGAGAAATGTATCTGCCGACTGAGATACTGCAAGAAGCTACCATTCCCTGTTGGATGAATCTTCTTTAGAAGGTCATTCTGAAGCTTCTTGAGCTAGACAGCATCATGCCCAGGCAGGCATGTCCAAACTTCAGCCCTCCAGATATTTTGGACCACAACTCCCGCAGTCCTTTGCCATTGGCAATCTAAGCTTAGAATTCTGGGAGTTGTGGTCCAAAACATCAGGAGAGGCAAAGTTTGGACAAGCTAGGGCAGTAATGGCAAACCCTTTAGAGACCGAGTGGCTAAACTGTGATTCAAAACCCACTATTTTTTGCAAATTGCCAATACAGCAATTTAGAGGCTGTGAAGGGACGATGTCAGGTGCCCACAGAAAGGGCTCCGAGTGTCACCTTTGGCACCCATGCCATAGGTTTTCCAACACTGAGCTAGGGCTATGAGAACTATAAATTGTTTGATTAATAGGTCAGCAGCAGTCCAAAAAGGAAGGAAGGCATGAAGGCATGAAGGAAGGAAGGAAGGCATGAAGGAAGGAAGGAAGGAAGGAAGGAAGGAAGGAAGGAAGGAAGGAAGGAAGAGTCCTGGACCCTTCAGCGAGGCAGCTACCCAATGTCAAAGGACAAAAGGTCTGCTCCAGAGTCTGAAGTGTCATTGTTTCATCTGTTAACATCTCTTTATTTTTGACTAATTCTGATTTAAAATCAATATCTACTACAAGCATTTAACAAGCCAAATATCTACCTTAAGCCAACACCAAAAAGAAAGAAAAAGAGAGTTTTTCTATCACATATCTATCTTACATTATAATAAATCCCTAGTTTTAAAATATACTAAGCTTATTTAAGTATAGTTATTGTGAATTTTTCAGGCTGTTTGGCCATGTTCCGGAAGTTTTTCTTCCTGACATTTTGCCAGACTTTGTGGCTGGCATCTTCAGAGGGCAAGGAGCTCAGGGAACTAGGAGTTCTCTCTGTGCTCTGGGTTATAAAGTGAGTGAGACTGAGGTTGTTTAAGTTGTGGGAAAGAGAAAACTTGTCTATGCAGGAAAATAGGTGTTAGTCATTGTATTGTGATGAAGGGATTAAGAAGTTTTAATGCAATCAGGAGTAGCAACGACCCTTGATGGGTGTCTTTAGATGTTCTATTGTGTGATCACTTTTGCTTGTAGCTGGGTGGGAAGCATTGAGCTTTGACCTTTTGCACTCTGCAGCTTTTGTACTGGAAGTCAGGCTCTGTTTATTTTTATACTTTCTTTTTTGTTGAAGCTGTGCTTATGTTTATGGATTTCAATGGGCTCCCTGTGTAGTCTGACATAGTGGTTGGTAGTGTTTTCCAGTACTTCTGTGTCCTGGAAGAGGATTTCATGTCCAGTTTATTTCAGAGTATGTTCAGCTACTGCTTATTTTTTCAGGTTATTTTAGTCTGCAGTGTCTTTCATGTTGTTTGATTTTGGTCTGGATGCTGTGCTTTGTGGTCCCAATATATACTTGGCCACAACTACAAGGTATCCAGTATATTCCTGCAGTTTTGAGTGGATTCCTTTTGTCCTTTGCTGACTGTAGCATCTGTTGTATTTTTGAGGTGGGTCTAAATACTGATTGTAGGTCATGTTTTTTCAACACTTTGTCCATGTGGTCCATGACTCGCTTTATGTATGGCAGAAATTGTTTGTTGGAGGCTGTTTTTCTTCTTCATTTTTTATGGCTTTTGATTTTGTTCTTGGAATAGCCATTTGCCTATAGGGCCCAATTCAGGTGGCTGAGTTCAGTGTTGAGGAATTCAGCTTCACAGTTTTGGTTTGCATGGTCTATAAGAGTTTTGATTATGCCTCTTTTTTGTCATGGGTGGTGGTTGGAATTTTTATGTAGGTACCAATCTCTGTGCGTGGGTTTTCTATAGACCTTGTATCCTAATTGGAGGTCTAGTTTGTGTATGACCATGACATCTAAGAATGGGACTTTCCCCTCTATTTCTTTTTCCATGCTGAATTATATATCTGGATGGATATTGTTGAGGTAGTTTAGAAATTATCCCACTTTATCTTCACCGTGGTTCCAAATTATAAATGTGTCATCCACATATTGGAACCAGACTGTGGGTGCAAAGGGAGCTGCATCCAGAACTTGTTTTTCAAAATGTTCCATGTAAAAGTTTGCTCTTACTGGGCTGAGGGGGCTCCCCATGGCAACTCCATCTTTCTGTTCATACTGTAGAAGTCATTCTCCCACTGGAAGTAACTGGTCATTAGGCAATGTTGGAATAGGCCCTTAATGTCTTCTGGGAAGATCTGTTGGATGAGTGCTAAAGTGTCCTTTATTGGTACTTTGGTGAAGAGCCTTCAAGAATACATATTTAAGTATCTTTAGGTTAATCTAGCAGGTGATAGATGCCATCTATAAACGATTAAGCCTAATTTCCTTTTATATAATGCTGCTACTATAACTTTAAAGTTTCTTATCAGAGATTTTCTATGCTTTATATAAGTTACACAATTTCAAATCTCTTTTACCTCTACTTTGTGGGTTGCCCTAGGATAATGGTGGCGAGCCTGCAGCAATCCAGATATTTTGGACCACAACTCCCATGGTCCTTTGTCATTGGCAATACAGGCTTGGAATTCTGGGAGTTGTGGTCCAAAACATCTGGAGTGCTGAAGGTCTGCCACCACTGTCCTAAGAATACCATATCCTGGTGTATGAGATCTTTCTTTGCCTTGTAATTTCCTATCCAGCCTTATTGTGCAGGTGGAAGCAGTAAATATTGAGAAATAATATTGTGGGAGCTTAAGTTACTCAGGCCATATCCGACAAATTTGCACTTGATCTTAAAGTCTTCAAAGAATAGTAACAACATAATGTCACCCTACACAAAGTCAATAAAGCCAGGTAGTTAATAGAAAGCAAATAGACCAAGTGCTGGCCTCTGATTTATGGTGGACTAGTTTCTTACATAATCTATAACTCTAAACTACACAAATTCGTAGACTTTACTGTTCAGATATATAACCTGAAGACATATTGTTCCATCAACATGCCTGGTTCTTTCACTGATGCAGATACCTATCCCCTCCATGTATAGCTTCTATGAACAGTCCATCCCCATGACATCCTCCTGCTAGCTACTTAAGCTGCTCTACCTTCAGGCTAGGATGGCCACTTATATCATGAAGAAAGAGGTGATGCATTCCTTAAAGCAGGAAACAGAAACAGTCAAGTGGCAAGACAAAGGGAGTGTTGATTTCATGAGAGAGGTAGGACGGAGAGTCTCACATCTTCCTCCCAGAAAATTCCAAACCTTACATTCCAGTTTATCCAATGCTTCTTCCTTGTCTTCACGTTCCTCCCTGATGTACTTCACCCTCCGTTGTTCCTCTTTCGTACAATTCAAGATCCGCAGCCAGCCATGTGACAGCGAGGCTTGTGGTTTTATTGGCCTTTTCTCAGTCCTGTTTTAGTCTTTGATACTGCAAACTGCCTTGAGGTTTTTGCCCAGTGAAAGGCAGGATGGAGATATTTTAAATAAACATAAACAGATAAACACTCCAGCTATTCTTTAATCCAATTGACAGGGTTGTCATTCGTGTGTGTGTGTGTGTGTGTGTGAGTGAGTGAGTGAGTGAGTGAGTGTGTTCAATCACAATTTTTTTTAGCAAGAAGAAGTAAATATAAGCCTATATTCCATTAAGTGGAAGCTGGTGTCATCCTGGTAGTGAATCCACTCTGGCTTTAAGCAGCTCTCCAAGGTGCTGAATTACGGGCCTGCAAAATTTCAAACAGAAACCAGGAGCAAGATTTGCGACCTGACCGATATTCCCTGGTTCTTGTAGTCGAGGCAGAGGAGTAGCCTGCAGCCCCTCCACAACCTTCATTCACCTACCAGTCCTACTAAAGTATATCCACTGAAGTCATGGATTTTACACAAGAATTGACTTGACATTCAGCTGTGGATTAAATGAGCACACTTGGGTTGTGACGCACAATGGGTTTCAGCCTTAGAAGCTACTGAACTATTATGCCTCTCACCCCTTATGGTTCTGCTACATGGGAGGTTTCCTAGTTTTAAGGTAATACCTAAAATCTCTGGGAAGTGCTATGGCTCCCCTGGGTTTTCAGGTAAGGAGAAAAATCTTAGGGCTAGATGTTCTGGACAATGAGAAAAACTGCTTTTATTGTGTGAAGTGATTTTAAACCCTTTACAGTGGTTCCTCAGTTTAAGTAATGAAATGCGTTCTCTGGGATGTTTCGTATCCTGAAACATTTGCAAAATTAATGCATTCTTGAGATCAGAAAAAATGCAAAAAAAGTCAACAACCCCCCCCCACACACACACAATACAGAATGCACAAAATAGACATGGAAGCAATGAAGGATCATCTCCCCACCTTTCCACTCCTTGAGAAATGCACCCAAACGTTTGAAAAGTCCAACACCTGATGCAAAAACAAAAGTCCAGAGTGGCTCCAAAATTCAAAAAAACAGCTCCAGCTCCTCCCACACTTCTACAAACTTTGAGGGCACAATACATCCTCTGTACACTTTTTTTTGTAATGCCTAATGAAAAAATGTAACCCGGGGCATTCCATCGAAAATTTTCTTAACCCATGGTATCCCCATTTTCAATAATTTCTTTTTGTAACAAGAGTTTTTTGAAACCCAAAGCATTTGTAACCCCGTGGAAGCACTGTATCTACTTCCCACTCCCAACTGCTACCATGGATTATCAACCACAGCATCACCTTTGAACTGCAGAACGAAGTCACCCTATGGATTCAGTCTCACCGGGGAATTGAACCCCCTCCCCCCAACCAGCCTCTGGCTCCACTGTTAGGGGCCTAACCCAAAGATGTCCATACAGGTGTTGTGCTTGAAACATATCAAAAGACCAGGAAGAAGGGAAAAGAGGGTGTGAAGATAGCTAGCTGGTGGGAACCTGGACTCACCATGCCATTTGGAATCAAGAAGCAAGATGACCTGAGCACCACCCCTGAGACTTCTGGTTTCTTGAGCATCTTTGTTTCATGGGCCCTCCTGTGGTGACATCACAATGGCCAACACCTGTGATGTCACAAAAGGCCTCAAGTTGCTGCTGACCTGACAACCTTTGCTAGAGTCAGTGGGGGTTGTGGCCGAGCAATGCCTGGAGAGCTGCCAAGTTGCCCTCCCTTGCATCATAGCCCAAGGCCAAATAGCGTCATGGATTTGCTTGAAATTAGACGGTGAAGACAATCAGCAGGGAATGGTTAGTCAGACTCAGCGTCTGCCAGAGACACTCAGCTTTTGCTCAAATTGGCCCTCGTTCCTTATGAGAAAGGCTTGAAGGCATCCAGACTGGAGGAGAACGGAATTTATGAGTGACGAAACACCAGTTCACAGCTTGTAGGCTTTTGTTTTGTTTTGTTTCGGGTTTTTTGAACGATGAGAGTAGGAAGGATTTAGGATAGAATAAAGCATTTGCAAAGGCCTCTGTAATTTTATTTTATTTTTAGTGCTGCCTTTTGGATCAGAGGAAAAGTCCGCCTTTATTTCCAAAAGAAAAAAAAATGTTATCTCGCCATGCATGCCGGCAAAGCTGTGAGCGTGATTTGATTGTTCCTCGGTTAGCCTTTTCTAACCCTCTTAATGACTCATCTGGAAAAGTGACCCCTTGTTTAAAGCTCCTTGTTGCCTTGGGCAGGAGATGGGCAAAGTTGTTTGCTCCTAAAACTAGAGACAGACTTTTATAAAGCACACAAAGTGTAGATCTCCTGTTCACATACAGCTCCCCAATCCCGAGGGCAGGACTATGCCCTAGATATTGGGGCAAACCCTACTGGAACAAGGATCATCCATCCATACTGTCACCTTTGTCTTGGCCAAGTTGTAGGAGCACCAAACAGAGCTTCAGGCTCATGGGGTGGATCTACGGTGGTGCTACCACCCACGCACAACATATACCTGTTTGTGTGGGGGTTGGGTCATCAAAGGTTAGTACCAGCCAGTATGCAGGACTAGTTCTGTGCAGTTGCCACAAATTGAAGCTTACTAACTGGACAACAGAATTTGCAAAAGGCGGTTCTTGGTTGCCAGCAACCAAAATACTTGTTCCATCTGTGAATTATTTAAGACACAATCAGGTGTACTTGCATTGCTTCCATAGTATTGAGATGGAAAGAAAGGAGATTACTGGGAACAATCAACATAGTGACAAGAACACACTGCGCCTCTAATGTCTTGATGGTAAACTAAGTAGTCATTGACCTCATCTCAGAACTGCAAAGTTGGAAGGCACCATATGGATTATCAAGTCTAGTCCCTGTTATGGAGACACAACAGCGGGTTCCTGCATGGCAGGGGTTGGACTGGATAGCCCTTAAGGTCTCTTCCAACTCCATGATTCTATGATTCTATAACTCTGCAGCCAGAGACTTAAACCACTGTGCTATCCAGCATGCATGTCCTGTTATGGCTGTTGCGTTCCACTTTTGCATACTAATTACTTACTAAATTGTTGCTGTTATGTGTCATCTGGTAGCTTCAACTTCAGGGTGATCTGAATAGCTTTTCTGAGATCTATGAGAATTTCAAGATGGGGTTTCTCCTTGTCGTGCCACCAATGTGTTTCTTTTGCCAAGTGGAGGATTGAACCCTGCTCTCTGGAGTCTTAGCAGGACACTCGATCCATTCTGCCACAGTGAATTTCAAATGATTGCTTAATCAGTAGCCTGGAGCAATTGTCTATCACAGGTTCCTGGTGGCCTTTCAGCTGGAGGCAATGGTTGGATCCGTTGTCCTGGATGGGCCGTTTATTTTGCAGCCTTAAACTGCCGTTCTGTAGGTCATGTTAGCAGGACATGAAATCCGATACAGTGTGAATTTGGACAATGGGGTAAAGGCAAAAAGTATTGATCAGTGGTTTCAGCTGAAACGGAAGTTACAGTATGTGGAGATGTGCCATGAAATATTCTGAAAATTGGAATAGCTAGGACCAGCAGTATTGCTACCAATAGGTCAGCAACAGTGCAAAAAGGAAGGAAGGAAGGAAGGAAGGAAGGAAGGAAGGAAGGAAGGAAGGAAGGAAGGAA
>JAHTLZ010000280.1:1086642-1109313 GCA_023846285.1 Phrynocephalus versicolor | reverse complement strand
AAAAGGAGGTAAAGAGTTTGCATGCCTTGGTCCGACCTCTTGCAGAGTTTTGAATGTTGGCTTTAAAATGCTCCAGCTGTGCAGCAGAACTGCTGGGCCTTAAGAAGTAGAATTAGCTTGAAGTTTCCCCAGAGCAGACGACCCCTGTGTCCTCTGGGTCATGATAAGTCCCTGCACTTCAAAATAGACACCACTGTTTTCTATGACATCCGTTGGTATGAAACACCTCATTTAGGATTGCTAGAAAGCAAGGGGCTTTTGAGACTGTTTTAAAAAAAAAATGTTGCAGGGATGGGGTGGGGTGGGGGACAGAACATCAGACTTGGGTTTTGCAAAGTGTCTTTTAATTTGGGCATGGAAGCTCTTGCTGATTTCCAAACAAAGATGATGAATTGCAAAAATCCCCAAACTTATCCCCAGCGGACTGTCAGTTTGCACTTTTAAAAGCAACCTTTGAATGATTTACTGGAGCTGGTAATAGCTCGCAGCTGCAGGAGAGGAAATCCCGTCACTGTTTTGGAAAATTTATTTTGCTTCATATGCCTTTCTTTCCCCCAAATATGTCCCTCATTTGGTCATTATTGCTCAGCCTGTTTCTGAACAAAACAGTGTCTGTTCACTTGGCATCCAGTGTGCTTAGTATATTATTTCCTCGGGGGTCATCCATCCATTCCCCACCCACACCTTCCCATGTGTTTCATCGGTTTACTCTTAAAATTAATGTGTTTGTAATTGCTTAACCTTTTCTTCCTCTATATGTAGAAGGACACTTCACTAGAAGTTGACAGTTTCAAGGGAATGCATGTATAGATAGAGGCAAGAGTGGTTATTTCTCTCTCTAATGTATGAAACATATGTCAAAACACATATGAAATCAATACAGGATTACAACCGAGATGTAATGTTGTACATTTGTAGAGGGAGACCTATGTACCGGAGATATGTTGCAAATTTTGAAATTGTAGTAGCTGTTGGCTTCAATTTCACCGAGCCAAAGTTTGTTTGTTGGGGGGTGAAAGAACCTTTCCTACCCCTACCTTTAGAAAGTTTAGATCTTTGGTATCCCATGATGATCGCCCATTCAAGTTGGGTAGTGTAGCCTTGCATTGCGTTGCATTGCATTGCATTGCGTTGCATTTCATTACCATTATAGCCCACATTTTTCTCTGCAGAGGGACTGAAGGTGGCTGGCTCAAACCACCTCACCCATTCTGAGATTTTGAAACCAGGTGCATCAAGGGCAAGTATGGTGTCCTTTGAACCGCAGATCAATGGTGGAAACTATTAATTGTAAAAAAGAGGTCCCAACCATCATCTCTGGCAACTGCTTTCTGAAACCCTGGAGTAAGTCATGCTGAGCTACTCAGCTCAACGGTCTAACTCAGAAAGAGGCAGCTCCCTCTGTCCTTCCTGTGCCTTCTAGATTTTCCTAGCAAGTTTGCTTTTTTCTTTTCTTCCCTGAAACTGTGAAGGAAGCAAGGGACAGCAAGGAGCTTGGTGACAGCCGAAAACATTTTCCTCTTGAGTCGTGACAAACAGGGTCACCTGGCAGCAACCCTGGGAAGTGAACTTACACTAAACTATGGCTGCAAATCTGTAATTGGTGCAATATTGGTAGGCTAATTAAGTAAAGCTTTAGTGCATTTATTTGTGTGGGGCAACTTTAATTGAAAAGGGCAAGATTTAATTACTAGCAATGCAAGTTAAGGGCATGCTTGTTTATTTCTGAGGCTATTTTCGTTTGGAAGTATTTTTTATAACAGGAGATTAGTGCATATGAAAAGATGGTCTTTCTTTCCAAAAACAAGCGATAGCAGACTACTTTCTAAATTATTTCCAAAAGATTCCTTGATAGACATTCTGCTAATAGGAATATTGATTCAAATTGACCAGTCCTATCGTAGTTTGCTTTTACGAGGCTTCAAGAGGGTGCAATATTCATTCTTCTCAAAAGTCATGATTCATGGTCTAAGCCAGTGGTTCCCAACCTTGGGTAATGCAGGTGCTTTTGGACTGCAGTTCCCAGAAGCCTTCACTCCCATCTATGTTGCTTAGGGTTTATTAGAACTGCAGTCCAGGAATACTTCGGTTACCCAAGGTTAGGAGCCCCTGCTCTAAACCAATCATACTAAGACCATGATATGTACACTGATTCTGCAACATGCAAAATAGTCTTTATGGGAGTGGCTGGAAGGCTAAAGGTTGGTGGTAGAAGCATCTGCACTGCCAGTGTCTCTAGGCATGGGTAGGAAAGATCCTTGACTGACAACCTAGAGAGAGTTGCTGCCAGACTGAGTTGGCAATATGGATCTGAATAGGTGTTATGTCAGTCTATTGACCTATGTTTATGGACCCGTGTTTCTATGACTGTGGAGCTTCATAACAAGGACTAGCTGTCAGTGCTGGAGTCATAAAAGCAAAACCTATTTCCATTTTATCACTCCTGCAATTTTTTTAATGATGATCTCTGTGTTTTATAGTTGCCATTGCAGTAATATTTACAGCATTGTTTGAGGCATTATTGTCTTTGCTCAAGCACTCCCGCTGCGACTGTCAGGTCTTTAAAATGCATCGTTAATGATAAAACTATAACATCAGGATGCCTGTAAAGGTGTCTCAGATAAAAAAAAAGGGGGCTGTTGATTTCTACAATGGTGGGACCCAACAGTCTGTTATACAAGACGAAAGCCCCAAAGCCACGACTAGCTCTCTCTGGTTATGGAGGCTTTAATTGTGAAACTCACTGTTGAGTTGGACTTAAGTTGCTGCAGCAACTTGTTTTCAGGGTTATTTTTCAATGACTTGAACTCAACTCATGGCTCGGAACCCACCCACCCCTCCTTTGTTTTTAATAGGACATAAATTATGCAGGACTTAGATAAAGTGGATGGACTGAAGTTCTTTTTCCTCCTACACAATACCAGAACCAGGAGTCATCCACATAAACTGAGGGCTGAGAGAGTGAGAACAGACAAAAGAAAGTGTTTCTTTACCCAGTGACTTGCTAGTCTGTGGAACTCCTTGCCGCAGGACGTGCTGATGGCATCTGGGCGGGATGCCTTTAATAGGAGACTGAACAGATTTCTGGAGGAAAAGTTCATTGCAATTTACAAACCATGATGGAGAGGTGTAATCTCCAGGCTTAAAACCAGGGTACTTCAAGAGACAGATGCAGGGGAGTGGTATCAGGAGACAGATATCTAGTCTCGTGTGCTCCCAAACACATTTGGTGGGGCCACTGTGATGGACTTTTCCTCCAGGAATCTATCGAATCCCCTTTTGATTGGATCAGCAACCCAAGTTTCTTCTGGCCTTCAACCCTAGTCTACTTCTTGGATGGATACATCATACTCATAAGAAAGAAACCAGAGGATGGGCCAAGATGTGAACAACCAGGCAACTAGTTCCTTGGAAAGAGAAGGGTTCTGTTCTCTCAAACTACTGTCCTGTATAGCACTTGGCCAGCTGGGCTCTGAGTTGCAGAAGCCAGCTGCCATGGGGCAACCCCATGGCAGCACGGCATGTTCCAGACTGATCTTCAGCTTAGTTCAGTTCAGTTCAGTTCAGTTCAATTTTAGTTTTTCCATAAATCAGAAACAGTTTAATGGCAGGTAATTATTATTATAAGTTTCAATTTATGGTGCACTCGCTGGCTGGGTTATGTGCAAGAATAGCAATAGAATTTAAACAGGAGAACAGATGAAAGGACCCTTGTTCAGCTGAAAATTGGGTGAGATCAAATGTTTAAAGTGTACCCAAATACTACAGCCAGTCATAATTTGATTAAATAATAATTTGCTGTGGCATTTTAGTACATTTTTATTAAACAGTTATTCATTAATTAAATGGTTTTCTTCATCATTTAAAATTTAATTGTGAATGTTCCACACTCTCCCAATGATTGATTCCTAAAGCCCTGAGTTCTTTTCATTCAGATATTGTTACTCATGATACATGGGAGATAAATGTGATTACAAATGAGAAGAAAATGAGGTTTTAGTGTCTAACGAGCTGGATGCAAACACTGAACTTTGAAATAGAATATCAAGAGCTAAATAGAATCTACCAATTATTTTTAAGGCCAAAACAATAAGCCTGTCCTTTCTGCCATCCCTCCTCCCTAGTTCTATTTGTTTTTAACTGACCCAAGAGACTCTTTCTAATGAAGGAAGCAATCTATTTTCTCATTGTCTTTAATTAGCAGCAATCTATAGATATCAATGACATCATCCCCTCTCATGCAGGCAGAGCTATGCAAAAGGATCCTGGCTATTATTTCAGCTCCAGTCTATGTAAATCATATCCTTAAGCTGATTTCTGTTTCTAGTTCAGTCTCTCTGTCTGAATAATGATGGTCAATTCTGAATTGCAGAGGATCTCTCATACAGGGGATCCACACCTCAAAGGAGAAGACAGGCAGCTCCTATAACAAGCTAGAAACCTAATGGCTAGCTGCTGCATGGAGAGATGGAAGAGATAAGCTCAAGAGCTGATTGGCGGTGAGGCGAGGGAAGGAAGGAAAATGTTTTTAAAAATAACCTCCATAGTCCTACTTAATCAGGAAAGTAAAAGAGGTCTTTTTTTTTCATTAATCAGGAAAGGAAAACTATCAGTTTAAATCGACTTGCAGACACAGCCAGTGAAGGGAACAACTCAGCTCCTAGCTAGCTTCAGGCAGATCAATATTGGAGATAAGCTATTTCACAGCTAAGGGGTGGGAAGGAAGGAAAACAAATGGCTGGATCAAGAAGCTAGGATGAATTGTTTCATTTCCAAAACAAAAAAAATTGTGTTTTGTTTCATTTCCCGATGACATGCTGTTTGCTGTTTTGTTTATTTCTTAAGTGTTTGTAAGCTTACAAAACAACAAAACAGTGTGTCATTTTTTGTAAGGTGCCCATCCCTAGCCGGGAGGCAATAGAAGCAGTCAGAAGGGAATTAGGAAGTGTCTTAGTGTCTTTAGGTCAGTGGTGGCCAAACTTTGGCACTCCAGACGTTTTGGACCACAACTCCCACAGTCCTTTGCCCGGCTAGTCAGCAATAACGAGGCGGACATGTTAGGCTTGGTTTAAACAAGGGCCACAATTTATTGATTACAGGAACTGGTAGTAACTTTATTAACTCCAACAGTAACTTATAGGAGGGTCTGTGAAGTAGCGCAATAGATGGAATGGCTAAGGTTTATAAGGTCCACTCTGACGAAATTTATTGCAGCCAGTTATGCATGCAATGAGGATGCCGGAGTGTTTTGGGCATCCCCCGTTCCCAATTTCTAGGCAGTCCACTTGATAACATTGGGGTTATTATTACTGAAGCCTACCAGCTACCTAAACTGGTTATTACGATAGGACTGCCAAGGACCTTGATTATTTTCTAAAGATCAGCATGATGTTTAATATTATATTGCGCTACCCGCCAAATTGTGACCATTAGGCTTTACAACCCGTGCCCACATGTGTCTGGTGGGATGGGCGAAAACACGCTGCCACTCTCGGCCAATCAAGTAGCAGTCAAAAATTCCCATCCGGCCCCGAAGCGACCAGCAAAGCATCACCATCACATATTAAAAGTGGAGGGAGGGCGGGGGATAAACGGCTAAGCCGGCAGGAGATGGTGTGGGCGCGGCCATGCCTTATATGGCCGCGCCGCCGGCGTAAGCCACGCCGGTAGCGCAGCCCACCCACCGCCTGCCAGCTGACAGCCGGCAAAGCGTCCCCTGCACCTCACGAGGAGGCGCGGGGCCGTCCTTTTCATTGGCAATACAGGCTTGGAATTCTGGGAGTTGTGGTCCAAAACATCTAGAGGGTCGAAGTTTGGCCACTACTGCTCTAGGTGCTTGGAAGGGCATCATATAAGGCCAACAGACCCATTTGTGGTTCATCCAGGAAAAGTTTGGAAAGATGTGATTAAGTCCAAAAAGAGGCATCAAATTAAAAAAGGAGAATTACAGGATGGGATTAATTGAGGTCCTGGGATGAATTGGGAGGAGGCAGGGAGGTGAGAGGCAAGAAAGAGGCTGCAACAGAAGACAGCACGTCATATGAACACACAGGGCTGGGAAAGGAATCTCTCCTTACAATAGGATTAGACAAGGCAGGTGCTGTTGTCAAACAGAGGGTGCTTGACATAGGCCGCGGTCTCGCTAAAGTTTTCTGCGCATCTTAATTTGATGCATAGTATTTTTTTTCCAGGTGGTCACGTGGTGTTTGATGCGCAGTTAGTGTCCTGTCGTCAGGGTAGTATTTTACTCCTCTGTGCCCATCTCTACTTGCTTACTGCACATCTTTTCCCTTTTTTCTGGGTCGATTTTCGAAGTCTCCTTTGCAGGAAGTGGCAGGAAAAGGGGTACGAAGCTAATTGCTGCGTATTTTCTGGGGTCGCACCTCGCTAGAGCAGCAAAGAACTGCACATCTTTAAGGGAAGTTTTTTAATCCAACTTCGGTGAAACTGCGCTTCCAGGGGTGTGGTCGGTTGGGACACCAAATTACTTCCCTTTGCGGTTAGGACACAATCTTTTACTGCACAGTTCACTGCAGCAAAAATGCACAGAAAACGCTGGTGAGACCGCAGCCATAGATAGAAAAGGCAATATCAGGTGACACCCCCCCCCCCGCAATTTTCTCAAAGCACATAATCCCAGGTCTTCTGTAGCTCCAGCTGCCTACCTCTCTTTCTTGTAGCTGTTGACCCACCACTGAGCCTTTTCACTAGCAAGACGGCATGTTCTCCCCTCAGAGGTTACCAGTAGGAGGTATAAAAATATCCCACTGGCAGAGAGGGTTATTGCAGTGATGGCACGGTAGAATCTGTACGGAAATAAGCATGATGGGACATAGTGTGAGTTGTTAAACTGGATGTTAAGTGCACATTCCGGCCTTGTTGTAGACATTATCTGAGGTATGTAGAGCAATAGTCATAACAAGCTAGCAGTGCGGATTATGGTTAGCTACCATTGGTCACTTATGTCATGTGGTATCTGGAAGCTTCGAGCACAAAGATGAGTGGACAGAGATACTACACACATAAGACTACACCACCACCAGTTCTGTAGTGAACTATGTCCTAAGCTTGTCCTTCCTTTACTTCAGGGGTGCCCAAACTTTTTGTAAGGAGGGCCAGATTTGGTGGCTGAGGATGTGTCAGGGGCCGGTTGCTCCCCGACCCTGCCACCCCACTGCAAGCCCCACCCACTTTCTTTTAAAAAAACATGGGGTGAAGGAGGGGGAGGGAGGGGTGGGCCAGCCAGCTGCGGGCCACTCAGAATGGCCTGGCGGGCTGGATTTGGCCCCCGGGCTGGACTTTGGGCAGGCCTGCTTTACTTCCTTCACTTTTTGTGCTATCCTGAAAGAGAGATCTCACATAAGTTACTTTTAGGCTTTAAACTCCAGATTATACTTACCTGTGCAAAATTCAACAAAGGCGGAGGCAGGGTATGTAAAGATTTATTGGATAATGATGTTAAATTACAACTTTAACTCTTTTTTCCTCTGTTTTATATTTTTTGCAACACTTATTATGTTTAATTTTTTTCTGCTGGTCATTGACCAATATCATCATCATCATAATCAGCATAATCATCATTAACAACAACAACAATTGTGGTTCATGAACATCAACAAACCACGAACCAAGATGAACTACCATTTTGTTGGTTCGTGCCCGTTTCTGATACAGATAGTATGGGAAGAGTTGAAGGCCTTCTTTTAAAAGTGTTCTGCAAAATGTTCTGCTTATATACTGCCTCATACCACTTCAAGTAGTCTCTGGGGGTTTTTACAGTTTAATTACAGTATGCAGGTACACATCCCCCACCCCCCAGCAAGCTGGCTACTCCTTTTACTGACCTTGGAAGGATGGAAGGCTGAGTCAACCATGATTGAACCCCAGGTTGTGAGCACCATTTTATCTGCTTTACAGGCATTTTAGCCACTGCATCAAGAGGCTCCTCAACTAATTTTAAAGGCTCTCAATTAATGTTAACGGCACTACTCTTATAATGACCTATGAAAGATCCTTTCAGAAAAGATAATCTTGAATTGTCCATAAAAGTAACAACTTGAAACAGATGAGGATTTTGTGGGTGGGTGTTGCATCAGAAGAATCTTGCTAGCCATGTCTCCAAAAATACTGTTTTGTTCTTCTGAACAGTGTAGAGGTCTCTCCATCTATGGAGAAGACCTTAAAGTAGTTTATAATTTATATGGTATGTGCATACTGCTGAGTAAGAGGAATTCTTTAGCATGAAACAGTCAGCAAGAGGCAGCTCATTAAGCAGGACCTAGGCTTAATCTGACTTTGAACATTTTTAAGCAAGGGAGAAAAGGGAAAAAAGCAAACTAAGGGTCATCTGAAGCCCCCATGCCTTGGGGAGGGGGGGTTAATCTCAAAGAATCTGAGGCTAATGAATGAGTGAATGTAGGGCAGGTGATTAGTGGCACAGAAGAGATGAGATAATTTGTTCTCAAAAGAATGTTGGAGATGGTGCCTTCTTTTCATGGTTAACATTCTCTGCTTCTGTATGCTCAAGTTTCCATTAAATCACCAGTTATGTAAATCCTGTTGACTTGACTGGTCCTTTCTAATTGGCACTAACAATTGCCTTTAGATCAGAGTCACCTTCACAAATTGTTTTTTTAACCTCCAAAATTAATAGAAGCAGAGTCAATGGAAGACAGGAGTATTCCAAGTATAGTTGTCCTCCGCCCTTTCACGGTTCACATACTGTGGTCCCAGTATATTGTGGGTCTGCAGTATATGAAAAAAAAGGCCCCCTGGGGTAAGGAGGAAAGGCCTTCCCAGGCCCGTTGGAGGCCCTTAAAGTGCTTCCCCGCAAACCAGAAGTGACTTCCGGCAAACCAGAAGTGACCTCCAGATCACTAGAAAGCACTTTTGGGGCTTCTGGGGGACTGGAAAGCCCCTTGCAGGCCCGTTTGGGGCAGTGCCAGGCCTGGGGTAAGTACAGGAGCCCCCAGAGAGCCCGCATGGTCCCTACCTGACCCAGGATCTGCATATTGCGGATTTTCAATTATTGAGGGTCAGGTTGGGTCCCTAACCCCTGCAATAGGTGGGGGCTTACTGTATTGTCTTCTCTGACAACAAATGGCTATCCAGGGTATCAGGAAGGATTTTGTCTTAGCTTAGCCCAACATTCTGGGAGTCTTCTTTCTGACTATTAACTAAAGACCAACAAAGATAATTTTTTTAAAAAATCATTAGAGATGGACATGTTCAATGTGATACAGAGGTCCCAACAGCTTCATTCTTTCTTGCATCTGCACCTCCATTCTTGTCTAAGCTGATTTGGGGAATGATTTAGCAGTCAGCCTGTGTAACGGGCAGGTGGTATTTGGGAAACTATGGTCATAGGTTCTGTCAAGCAAATTCGGCCTGTGGAAGCCTGATTCTTTCCTTGCTGGTGATTGAAGAGTTCCTGCTTTGATTCTGGAAATGTCTTGACCAGCCCACTACTCGTTCAGCATCAATCTCATGGCCACTTTCTATGATCTCAAGATCAAAACAGGAACTCTTTAATTACCAGTAGCCCTCTCCGTGGCTGTTATTGGCAGTGGCAGACTACATGCAATTAAAGAGTTTCTGATTCTGTTTCAGTGTCACTTGTTGATTTGTGTGGGACACAATACCAATTCCAGGTATCCACTGACTCGGGTGATCCCTAGGATCAAGTCAGGAACAATTTGGACATTGGCAATCTCCTCTTGCCAATGATGCCATGACCCTTATGCAGGCATAATTTAATCCTCAGGATTTGGGTCAACATTACTTTGGTCACCAGATGAGGACTAGAGACATTGAATGCAATGCTACTTAATTGACCAGTCAGGATGCTGTGATGATGAAGAAGGTGATGGTGTTTAAAGCCCATTAAAGAGGACCTGTTACATGCCCAATGCACTCTACTGGAAGCCAGTGGCTCTGAAGTGAGTGGGGCAGTGAATCTGTCTTCAGTATTAGTGGCAACTTCAAGGTGCAAGCCAAGGAATTCCCTTAAATTCCTACACAAACTGAAAGCAGTTGTGGGGGATAGGGTTCACCTTAGATAACTCCTGCAACATTCAGAATAAAGCCCAGAGTAGATTTGCCATGTCTCAAAATCAGATCAACTTGGCTCCACCAAAGCTGCCCTTTCCCTCATAGGCCAATGGCAAGTACAGCTTAAAATAGGCAGCCAAACACACCTGATTTCAGCAAGAAGCCTCCAGCTCTGGAGGAGACCATGGCTGGTCCATAGCTTGCCATTTCTCCAACAAAATAAAGACGACAGCATAGACATCACTGTTGGTGACATAAACAGATGCTATCCCAAATAATACAGCACATGGCCCTCATTTGGTGCTGTTCTCCATCAGGAAGGCCGTCTGTGGAGTGTCTCACAAAATCTATCCTGCATTGGCACCTAGGTCCTGCTCAAATTGGCATGGCACCTTGGAAGTGGGCATACAGCCACCTAACAGATGGTGTCAGAGTAGAGATACCAGCGAAGCGAGCTGTCTGTGCACCAAGGGAAGCCAGATCCTAAAACAAACAAAAGTGTGTGTGTGGTGGGGAGCGGATTGAGATCTATAGATTAGAATGAGCCAGGTTACAGTTACCTGTAGATGCTAAAACACAAGAATTCACAAGGGATTTTTTAAAAAAGGATATTACTTGGCAACTCGGTTGACCTCTGAGACAGTGGGCTGGCAGAACTTTGCTAGGGCAGTGATGGTTCTTGGTATGGTGGACGGAGGGTTTAAGAACTTATCCCCTCATTTTTTAATTGGTGGCTGGCGGGCTACTTTTGAACCCTTCGCGGGCTACCAGTAGCCCATGATCTACCTGTTGTGCAGGCCTGGTTTAGCTCTATCTCTCCAATAATTATCACTTTCAGTTATGGCAAGACAACCAACTCCTGGCTTTTTGGATGTCTGACTCCAACTCTCACAGTGCTAGCCATGTTAGCTGGGCTGATGGGAATCCAGTCTCTTCATCCCATGGGCCACACATCACCTGGACCCTAGTTTAAGGCCAAACCCCAGATGTAATGGCAAATGGATTTAATGCATCGATTTGAAATATATAATTAGAGATGGGCTTGAACCACTGGTTTGACTGTTTGTGCTGGTTCATTTTTTGGCCATAGAGGTGCTCCCACTCAGAGGCAGTGCCTGGAGGAGGCAGGTTATGGAGGTCAGACCACTGAGTGGGTGAGTACCTGATGGGGGAAGCAGGACAGGGAAGTACTGACCACTTGTTTGGCCAAGAAGTGAAGCAACGTGACCCACCGAACCAGTGGTTCATGCCCATCTCCTATGAGACAATGATTTGTACTAGAGAGAAGGAAAGGAGGAATGGGACCGAAGGGTGTGGAAGAAAGGGAGACACTTCTTGCAGTCTCTGGTAAAATATTAAGAAAATCTCAGTCCAAAACCTTCAGCTCATCCTAAGCTACTCTGAAGTTTCAGTCTACAAAACACAAAAACTGGTTTAATTCTGAATCCCTTTCTCCTTGGCTCACCTTTGTATCTTTTACATGGCTCATCAAACTACAGATCCTTGGAAAGGAGACACGATAATTAAAGTGTTAGGAAACAGATATAATTAGAGTGCGGATTCACCTTGACTTTTAACTCATGGTGTAAACAGGCGTCAAGCGGCATGGCTAGAACTAAAGTAAAACCAACCCAACCATACATTCCACGTTTTTCTTTGTGTTTTTTTCTCTTCCCACAAAACAAGAGCCTTTCAAGCTGCCCCCTCCTCCCCATCAACCCAGAAATTGTCATTTGAATCGATTTGTTTAAACATGTCCCATTCTTTCAGCCTTTCCCCGTTGGATTTGGTTTCAAGTCCCCTGTCCATCCATGTCATCCTGCTCCAGTTTGATGGTCACAGAATGTTATGAACACCTTGCATGAAACCCAATAGGATCCCAGCCATTTTTCCTCAGTATAAGGTTGTTATACAGCTCACATCAGTGTTGATTGTGTTTGTGGTGGGAGGCATGTATGTTCCCCTGAGAAAATAACATGGGAACCATGAGTTATTGGAGCTTTTAAATGTTGCACAGAACATCAAAGAAATAAGGGTTCTCATAAAAATACCATAAGCGTCGTAAATTCTGTTGATTGAGTCACTTACAATTCTGAAACGTTCATGGAGTGATTTGCCGGATATGCCATGTCTTGAGGCTGAAAGCACCATAAACATATTTGCTCTAAAACTAATCAGCCAATTTATTCTAACAGGCACTAATAAAAATATTGTTCATAAACAGGGGTCAGAAGAAATGGCAATTGAGCATACATGAAAAATGTGTGTATGAAAAATGGATTAGAACTACTTAAATCTATGAGTGTACAAAGGACCCATCATTATAATAATATAATATGATTCTATCCAGAGAACGTAGATGGTGAAATTGTTTACTGTGCAGAGTCTGAAAAGGTGAAGAAATGCCAGCACAATATTACTGGTGTAGATCAAAATTTCGAAGAGACATCCATGACAGTGAATGGATGGATGGATGGATGGATGGATGGATGGATGGATGGATGGATGGATGCCAATTGCCAGACTCATCAGGTCATCACTGATAAGGCCACCTCCAGATAGCCACCCCGAGGGAAGTCCATAAATCTTCTATGAGACAAAAGGCCTTCTTTAGAGTGGCTCCGTCTTGGTAGACTCAGCTTCCAGGGTAGGGTCATCTGGCCCCTACTCTGGTGACATTTAAGAGGCAATTGAAGACAGCCTGGTTGAACTGAGGTAATCTTACACCTCATTCCAGCCATTTGTTATTTGTATCCCCCCCCCCATTACATGTAGTTTTACTAATGGTCTGGCATCCTCAGTTTTCATGTGGTTAGATTGTTTATTGTGTATGGTTTTATATTGTTTGAGGATTTTTTAGAGCTGAACATCTCCTAAGACAGGCAGTAGAACTGCCCATTCACGTTATCATTTGCAACAAATTCAGCTAGTTTTCTGAACTCAGGAAGATCATGTAAACACAAAGTCTGCCCTAGTCCTGATGTCCTCCTTCTGTACTTTTTGTAAGGTCTGTTGCCCCTCACCCAGAAAAATCTTAGACAAGGGCAAAAGGAGAAACTCAAAACCCCAAACAAATGAACAAACAAAAACCATGGTAAGGCACAATAGACACACCCTAAATTAAAGGACAGGCATCCCTTAATAAGCATCCTGTGGACATCCTCTGAGCCTTGAGGTTCACTTACATTGCCAGCGTGGAAGTAAATGAAGAGAAAAGCCCAATTTCTCCAAGCTGCCTTAATTTTAGAGTCCAAATTAGAAAGAAAAGACCATTTGTTGTTTCTCTTTTAAACACTCATGAGCCAGAAAACCTCATAAGGTTAATCTATTGCTTTTACAGGGAACCCCAAGCAGAGCTCCTAACAGTTTGTCCCATAAAAGGCTTTTAAAAGTGTACATTAGATAGTATGAATGTGGGAAGATCTCTGGCACGTTGATTCCATCTTAATCACGTTTGTGCTTCCTAGTGAAGTCAACAAATCAAGGTTGACCATAAAGCAAGAAGTTTGACACATTTAATGGCAGTAGTATGGAATAGGGGTATGAAGGGTACTCATTAAGTACTTTGTCCAATATTCTGCTGCTGATCCTGAATTGACTAGAGCGATTCATTTGTTGATATTTAGAAAAGTGTTTATTTACCATTCATCAATTGATTCAATGGATCTACGCTTACATGGCACTCATGAAAAGATACAGAACTTTGTTTTCATTGGTTTAAGTTGTCTGGAATGTCAAATGCCAGATGAAAGAACCCCCAGGAGATCTCTTAGCTTTACTGGGAATGAGATAGAGGAATTTGTTTCCTATTCAGGTTTTCTAGAATTTGCACAAGTTGTCTCTACACGCAGCTAGTGCCATAGAACAGGTGACTTTTTTTTTTCAAGGAGGCAAGTGCCCCTTTGAGTTTTGTAAGCCTCTACAGTTCAAGAGGATATTTGTCTGAGCTCTTGAGAGCATCCTCTCTTAATGGAGAAGCCATCATTATGTTCCCCAGTTGCCCTCGATTCATTTTGATTTACTGGATGGGCTTTGCTATATTTGTTGGTGTACACAGGAGGGGTGATTGTACTGAGCATTTTATTTAACATTTATTTTGTTCTCTGTTGTTTTGTTTAACTGGGATGGAAATTGCTCAAAGGTGTGATTACCACTAATTAATGTGTTATACAATTTTAAGACAGACAGACAGACAGACAGACAGACAGACAGACAGACAGACAGACAGACAGACAGACAGACAGACAGACAGACAGACAGACCACATTCCTGTGGCTGCCACATCAAGTAACAGACTGAACAACAAATATGAATCAAACTCTGTCTTGCCCTTCTTTCTAACTTTCAAGGGTCAACAGTAGGATGGCCATTGTCAGCTCAGTCTCCTTTCCCCCCCCCCCCCAATCCCATTGTTTTCTCAAAGATAAAATTTGATAATAAGCACACTTCTCACAGGTTGTGTAGAGCAGAGATGGTTTCCAAGAGGGAACAGAGCAGTGTTTTTTTTAAAAAAGACAGGGAGAGATAAAAACACCCCCCCCCCCAAAAAACAAAAACCCTTCAAGCATGGACTTTATGGCATCTGCCACAGCATTGTTATCCAACACCATCAATTTTTTGTGTCACAAACCTATAATAGTCTCAACTTTTATTTGTGAAATGTCGGTTTGACGGCCGCATCTCAAAGCTGGCAGGCGAGGACTGACAGATGCTCCGATTTCACTTCATCTTCAGCTTAATGTGGCTCTCTCATTACACCCGCCAGAGCCGGGGAAATTATTCCTTGGCTTTGGAAAGCCGACGCGCGGCCATCTGTCTCTGTGTGCTTATCAAAACTAATATAGCAATGTGGAAAAATGAAGGTCTGAAAGGATTCCTGGCAGCTACAAGCGATGGTCTACAAGGGTATGGAGGACCTCAAACTTGAGGATAGTCACCCACGCCTGGTCAAGGAGACGGTGCCATGATTGTACCCAGATTTAAGGAACACAGAAAAAGCAAGGGTACCAAATGTGTATGGCCACCAAGCTCAACTGGATTAACAGCTCTTCCATCTCCCTCTTTCTCAGTCTCTCTAAGACATCCAAATTGACAGCAGAATTCGCAACTGAAGTCCTCATCCTGATTGTTCTTTAGGGGTTGAGCCATCTGAAATGAAAAAAAAAATTCTTCTTCCCTAAGAGGCAAGAGAGTCTTAGGATGCTTAAAGAGTGCTTCAGTTTCCGTATGGGCTGGAAAAGACATTTAAATGATGAAAATCCTTGTATTACCAAACAGCCAAATTCTGTTTGTATCTAGTTAAATATTGTACCAAGAAAAGGGGACAGCTACCATAATTTATCAAAAAGTTTTGTTGGTTGTTCCTTGTTATGGGTCTGTCCTGTGTCAGGATTGTATTATTCTTTAACTGTAATATTTACAATTGTATTAATTTATTTTATGGTTTTACTGTATATCACAAATGAAGCTATTCATTCATTAATTCATTAAATATGAATGCAAAATTAGTTATGTGGAGAAAGGGTGGTTGTGTTGGAGGGTGGCTTACAGGGAGCGTTATATTTGTGTTTTAGTTCCAAAGGTAGGGGAATTGACGTTGCACTGACGATTGAGAAAATATCCACCATGTTCTCAATGAAATGTTCCATCTGCCTTTCTGAGTACCCTGCATTACTAGACTGTCAGAGTCTTGATCTCCATGGAAACTGAGGGGCTCTCATTAAAATCCTTAGGCCATCTCTCCTAGTCCTCCTCCTCCTCCTCCTCCTCTTCCTCCTCCTCCTCTTCTTCTCTTTCTTTCTTTCTTTCTTTCTTTCTTTCTTTCTTTCTTTCTTTCTTTCTTCCTTCCTTCCTTCCTTCCTTCCTTCCTTCCTTCCTTCCTTCCTCCCTCCCTCCCTTCCTTCCTTCCTTTTGGAGGGGGGCAGACAAAAAAGGAGGAAAACTAGCCTATATAAATATGAGTAACCTGCCCCGCTACCCAAATTACAAGCCAGTAACCCAAAGAGTGGTTTGACTTGAAGCTTTTAGGCTTGAAATGCCTTTGGGAATTTCTCTCTCCTTATTCCGGGATATTTTCTTGATTCTTCAACTGAATCGTTGTAGACTTAGGAAGCAAATACCACCACCCCCTTCCTCGTTTGCCTATCTCCTTCCCTCTCTTGCTACAATTTTACGGGATCCCATTTTTGCACAATAAACACAGCCATTAACAAACTGTTAAGGAACATGGATGGCTCATAAGGATGTGAAATGGAGTTGCTAGATTCTGTCTCTTGTTGGTAAAATTAGAAAAGAAAGCAGCGGAACTGCGGTTATGCGAAAGGAGCATCTTTCTCAAGGTGCCATGCAATAATATAAATCAGTCCCTCAGTCCTTAAGACACTGTTACCCAACATGCCTCTACAAAGTGTGGATGTTCTCATTTTTATCCCCACAGTGGTGCAATCCTGTTTCATGAGAAACACTCTGATTTCTCTACAGGTCGTGTAAATTTTTCGCCTTTTACTGAAGAAACACCATCCCTCTTATCTCTTTACACATAAAGTTATCAAACAAGAAGCATATTATTTATTTACTCATTTATTTATTTAATTTTAAATATTTCACACACACACCTTTCTCTTTGGAAAGAGCCTAAAGCAGCTTATTATGTTGAAGGACAACATATAAAGTTGGAGACCATGAGCATACAACCGTTGTTAATGCACTGAAAACAATCTTTAAAGTTAAAGACAATCAGAGAGAAGAGTCTTCTTATATCATGAAAAAGTCAATATTAAAGCTAAGAACAACAAAAACAAACAAACAGAAATGTCACTCTGAGAGATGGAAAACAGAACAATATAAAACAGAGGTGGTGTAACAAATCCAGTCCAAGCAGTAATGCAGAACAGTCACATAACAGGTAGCTAGTGAACAAAGGAAGGATCGCCTTGAAGAACAAGGTCTTGGATTGGTTGGGGAAGAGACAACAAGGATGGGCCCCATCTGGCCTCCTGTGGGAGGGAGTGCCGATGAAATAAAGGAGAGCCATTAAATCCATCCAAAATAAAATACAAAGGCAAGAATAGGTGACGCCTCTAAAGAACACAAGAAAAATCATCATACAGTATGCAAGCTTTCATGGATCAAACACCACTCTATCCGGCTTGTACCACCAGCACTCAGAGAACAAAGTCCAAAGATGGGTTTTGTCTATTATGGCATTTATATTAAACAAGAACACTATTTGACTTTTGTTGGACAGGGCTTTTAAATGCATTTTTCATTTTGGGAGGGGAGCCCTGGATCTATTTGAACATCATTGTGGTAAACTTTTTACTTTGGTTTCCTTTCTTTTTGCAAGTGTTTTGTTTGGATGCTTTTAACTTTCTAATGATTACCCAGAAATAACATCATAAGAGCTGCAGTTTGCCATCAGAAACTCCTATGGCGGAGAAAGTCCTGAGTAAAGTGCACCACAAAGAGCAAATACCAAGAGACACTTGAAAGGTTAAAATGCACCAGAGAGATCCCTCATGAAGAAGAAAGAAAAGCCCTCAACTCGGCTTTGATGGGGTTTACATAGTTCTAGCTGGAAGGCAAAGGAAAAACACACACACACATGCACACAGAGATAAAACCTTCTTGATCTAAATGAGCTATGGAGTACTAGAAAAATATAATATTCTAGAAATTAAATGGATAGAAAAAGCTGTTCAAACTGCTATGGGCTACTGTCCCGATTAAGAAGAGAGAGATTCCATATTTACAGGAGAGAGGGGCAAATATTTCCAATAAGACCGGAATGAAAGCTGGAATTCTTGGAGTCTGCAAGAATTAATGCAGGGCATGAGTAAAGTGGAGAGAGGGACGCTCTTCTCGCTCTCACAAACGACCAGAACTAGGGGACATACACTCAAATTGAGGGCTGGGAGAGTAAGAACAGACAAAAGAAAATATTTTTTTCACCCAGCACATTGTTCGTCTGTGGAACTCCCTGCCGCAGGATGGCCTGGATGCCTTCAAAAGGGGATTGGACAGATTCCTGGAAGAAAAGTCCATCACAGGTTACAAACCATGATGGAGATGTGTCATCTCCAGGCTTAAAACCAGGGTACTTCAAGCACCAGATGCAGGGGAGTGGTATCAGGAGACAGATATCTAGTCCCGTGCGCTCCCAGATGCATCTGGTGGGGCCACTGTGAGATCCAGGAAGCTGGACTAGATGGGCCTTTGGCCTGGTCCAGCATGGCTCTTCTTATGTTCTTATGTTGTGCTGGTGGGCGGTTTCAGTGGGAGATGTTGGGGTTGAATGTTAATCAAGTAGCAGCAGCCAGTGGTTCCCTCTCTCTACCTCTGATCCCTTTTCAAGCCTTTTAATTCAGTGAGGGTTCTGTGACTGGTAGCAATGTCAGTGTTTGTTATGGAGTCAGCAGTTACAGTCTGAGTGAAGTGTTTACCTAACCTGCCAGTTAGTCAAAATAACGGCATTAACCAGCTAAGCAATGTAACAAGCAAATATCGAAACTATCAAATATGTTTTGTTTGTTTGCCTGATATATATAAAGATTTGTGAGTAAAATGGATACTTTTTGTGTTCTTTCTCAACCCCAGAGTCTCTTTGTCAGAACCTATTGAGACTATATTGCCCCTTGAGGTAAAATTGATTAACAATAAGGGAGTGGTATGTTTGAGTGTGATTTGCAACTACTGTATATAATAATCTGCTCGCTAGGTTCCAGTCTTGGTTGCCCCCCCCCCCCGCCCACCAGCTGAGTCACAAATTTCCAACCTCTGCCAATAACAAATGGGAGATGACCCTTAAAAAAAAGCAAAAGCTTCAAAGCGGGTGCTCTAGAATTTTTTTCCCCAAATTTTGAAAGCCTAGCGGTGGGCAAGCAATAGTGCCGCGGCAGCTTGACTTCCAATTCCAACCGGAAACGTTTTTTCCCTAGGGGCACCCCCTTTGGGGCTTCATAACTCAGCCCCCCAACCCCCAACCTTTCCAAATTTCAGGGGGTTACCTAGAATCGCTTGAGGAAGCTCCCCTGCCATTTTGGTCCTTTAGGACCCAGGGGAGCATAGTGTTTCACTTCTTTTCATTTTGTAATGAAACTAGTTTAAAAATTTGCTAGAAAAGAAATGAAACTACTACAGAAACCAAAAGAAACTATTTTTTTTAAGTTCCGTGCCCATCTGTAACCAAGAGGTTTTCAAGTTTCACACTGTTCTCTTATTTGTCCTAACTATCAACAGAAGTATTGTTTTATTTTCTCTCTTTCATATTTTAGAAAGCATCTTCAATGTGCGTTATTAAAATCAGACAATAAAGGGAGCTGGAGGGGATTTCCCCAGTTATGTGATCAGGGCAATGCAGCGTATTAATACAGCACACCACAATAAACTGCTTTTGCAAATCAAGCACCACTAAGGATAATGATTTTCTGGATGACTGGAAGAAAGAAGTAATGCAATAAGTTCCTTTAAAATAATTTTTTATATACAAAAAAACGCAATGTCCTAAGCTTTCTCTTCCATAAAGTCCTCACTGGGTGGGGTGGAATATGGGAGAAGAGGCCACCCTCTGAAGCCAAAAGAAAGAGCAGTTGAGCAATTGAGCTGAGTCAGAAAAAGAGTATGTGAAGAAGAAAGAGAGCGAGAGTAAGATTAGAGAAGAGTTAATAAAATTGCTTTATACTGACCGAGACTAGTGGGTTATATAACCCTGGGCATTATTCAGGGCTCAGCTCTGTCTTGGGATTCCTAGACACATTAAAAATTGCTTTAAGTCATTTGAGGTTTATTGCCCAGACCCACTCCTAACCTGGGTTAGGGAGGTCGTAGGTAGCCAGTGCAAGTGCTGGTCACCTATTGCACTGACGACTCCATTGCACTCTACATGGGGCTTCCCTTGAGGCTGACTCATAGACTTTTAGTGGCGGCCGCCAAACTATTGGCTAGTGGGCGCAAGTTGGAACACATATCCCTAGTTCTGGTCTGCTTGTTATGGTTCTCTGTTACATCCTGGAAATCAGACTCAAGGTCTCAAAGCTTACCTATAAAGTCCTCCATGGTTTCGGGCCACACTACCTGTTGGAGAGGTTTCGCCCAATGTCATATATCCACTCCACCAGACCATCTCAGGCAATGCTTCTCCAGGTGGCTGGGGGGGGGGGCAAGAAGCAGGGGCTTACTTGGGGTGGCACCAATCCTCTGGAACCAGCTCCCTGTGGCATGCCTGGCTAGCATTCAAAAGGCTTCTAAAAAAAATTATTTCCTGATTTTATGCCTCAGGTTCCTTCTTCTCTGATAACTGATATTCAGCCTCTTGTATCATGCTGCATAGTCTCTTTGATTTATTTATGACCCTGTTGTTGTGGGGTTACATTTTATTTACTGCCAACCACGCAGAATATGAATGAACAAAACTACGAATGACCCACCAATGTCCACATTAGTGGTAACTCTCTCTGTGGTTTCAGACAGACGTCTTTCTGTGTGTGTGTTGTGTCATTACAGCCGTGACCAACTCTTCGTGACCCCATGTCCATGGAGTTTTCTTGGCAGGAATACTGGAGTGGTTTTGCCAGTCCCTACTCCAGGAGCCTACAGCACCTGATATTCCCTGGTGGTCTCCCATCCAAGTACTAACCAGGGACGACCCTGATTAGCTTCTGAAATCAGACGAGATCAGATGTGCTTAGGGCATCTAGGCAGCTATATCTTTCTGACTCCTGGTTTAAGAACTAGCCAGGAAACCTCCCTGCATGCAAGGAATCTATTATGCCTAAGAAGTGTAGGAGAAGAGTTCTGATCAAGTTCAGAATCCTGAGTGTGTGGGGGCGGTGGCGGGGGGGGGAAGCAGACACAACAAAGACATGGAAGAAGGCACACACTTCTAAGTTACAAGGAACAGCAAAGAGGCTGCAAGAGGCTCTAAGAGGGAACAGAAGGGACTGGCAAGCTTTGTGTGTGTACACACCTAGGTTATTGTATCCAGGGTGTATGTCATGATACTTTCAGATAGCAAATAATTGTTCTCTAAAGGTTTCTGCATAGAGAGCTCAGACAGAGAGCAGGTTCCCTCTGAAGCCCGAAAAGAAGAGGCAGCTCCCTTGCCGACATCAAGGTGTCTCGCATTTCAAAAGGTTTCTACTTAACTGATTCAGATCAACTTCTCTTACTCGGAACAGAGGCAGAGGCAGCCTTGTTCATCTCTGGGTTCAGCAGATCAGTTCCCATGCCGCTGCCCTTTGGACCGTCTCTCACAAGAGGTGTTGCGTGGGAAACTCTAGGGTGGGACTGACGAGGAGCCAAATTTCAGAGAAAGGGATGAGGGGTGTTAGTCTGGTTTCAACAGCTTTATTGGGGTTCATTTCAGACACCCCAGATTTCACCAAGGAGAAGAAAATGGGAATAATAACAGAATCCACAACACGTGGGTGGAAATGCGAAAACAGGGACACCGTTCTCACCGCACTCTTGCCTTCCTTACCATTCCAGAAAGGTGAGTCACGTATGTAAATCCATCCGCATGCATCTAACCAGTCATTAAATACATCGCAGCTAATAATTACAACAAAAAATTATAGTTTTATATTGTGTCTTCCCACCAAAAGGAATTCAAGGTGACTTGTGACTGTTCTGTACCACCTGTTTGATTCCAGCCCTTATAGAGCTTTAATGGCATATGAGACACTGAGGAATGGTTTTATCAGCTGATTTATTTCCTTTGAAGTGTTGATTGGAATTGTTCTGATTTCTACCTTTGAATATGTCAGTAGATTTACAGACTGGTTTACTTTGTAACTGGCATAAAACAGGGAACCGTTCGTTGTCCTTCTGTGGTTTGGCTAATATGGGTCATTATTCCCCCCCCCCCCTCAGTGAAATCTGCTGTTCTGTCAACTCACAATTGCTGGGATGTCCTATCAGTTATTCCTCTGCTGATACTTTCTCTTTCACAATCAGGTCTACCTCTACCCTCCATTTGTCTTGCATACTACGGTCACTGCTCTGTCTTAGTTTTTATTTTGACACCTTTTCTGGTTCTTGCAATTCCAGTTCTGAAAACACTTCATTTCAGATGACAAGCCTTCTCCAGTCCATTAAGTGTTGTTCCTTTATGGCATTATTTGGGTGTTTCCATTTCCAAATTTCCGTCGTTCTTTTTATTTTTGAAAACCATGGGCTCTTGGGTTTGCCTCAGAATAGCATTTCTAATTTCTCACAATTTGACAGGCGTCCACATTTTGAATTTACATTACTCCAGCAGATTTGCAGCAGCCTGTTCTGGTTCCTCAACAGGGTCTGTTGAGCTCTGTAGCCCATTTGTCACCAGGTGTCCAGGGGGATGTAGCATCTGGCATGGTCCTTGTTGGCCCAGGCAGTGACTGATCTGGTATGGATTTCTGTTTATTTCCTCTCATCATAATTGATGGTTGGTGGACACAGTTAGTCTGGCTTCTCAACTGAGACTTGTTTGGCTTCGGTGTCCCTTCAGGTAGCAACACTGCCAGTATAGCCATCAACCTTGCTGAAGCATGCAAACTTCTGTACCTCAATAAGGCCTGTGTCTATTAAGGGATGATGCTCTATCTATCTATCTATCTATCTATCTATCTATCTATCTATCTATCT